>BLKR01003426.1:0-146296 GCA_011170035.1 Teleogryllus occipitalis | reverse complement strand
GTTGGGAGGGGCGGGGCGGGACGGGGCGGGGAGGACCGGGGTGGGGTGGGGCGAGGCGGGACGGGGCAGGACGGGGCGGGATGTGGCGGGACGGGACGGGGCGGAACGGGGCGGGGGGGATCGGGGCGGGGCGGCGGAGGCGTGGCAAACGGAGCGAGGGGCTTGTGTGCGACTCGGGGATGACGGGGGGGGGCTGGAGATGGGTTAGAAGGGGTTAAGGGGGGAGCGTGGAGGGTGACGCGTGCTGCCGCATGGGAATGGCGTCGGTTACGCGCTTCGGATTAGTGGCAGAGAGACGCAGTTCCAGCTCTACCTCCTTCTCTTCCTCTCCTTCCTTCGCCGCCGCAGCTGCATTTCAATATCGGTCGTTGGCTGAGGGTGCGGCCCAAAGGGCGTGCCGTCTTCTTTCTCCTCGAGAGCCTTCGCCAACGCTACGCGCCGCCACTTTCGCCACGCCTCAACAGCGACTACCTACTGTCACTTGCATCGCGATGCCTCCACAGTGGCTGCCTTTTGCTCCATGGTTACGCGTTCCCTCTCAGGTCGCGCCTCCATTGTCGATTGGACTAAACGACGGCACCGCCTCAATTGACAATCTTTGCAACGCGATCCAACGCCACGTTCTATTTTTCCTGCAGGATTTAGTCACTACGTGCCTGTATTGTTGCTCTCTGATGTATTCTCGGAGACCTCCCTTTTCTACGTGAATACACGTTTACTCTCGCGGTGCTCTTCCAAAGTCGATTTATCTCCTCAACGAATTCTCTTCATTTGCCATTCCTTTCGATTTATGTTTTGTTTGTTTAGTCTCACAGTGCGCCTCAATTGCCGATTAGCTTCAATAATAAACCGTTGTTGATTGCATCTCACTGTGCCGATGCTGAACACCAAGGTCTAATTTTTCTCTAAATTGAATTGTTTTTTACTCAGTCACAACTCAAGACCCCAATTTCTTTATTATAATCTAATCCTGCTGAATGTTAATGAAATGGCCGATTGATTTAACACGATTTTCACGAGTGGAGTTGTTCAAACCTGTTACTGAAATAATATTTCCTTTCAAGTAAACAAATTTCTTGCATTAATAAAAAAATAGTTAAACTATATAATGATAATAAATTTAAACGAGATACCCTATTCTATATCTCCCATCCTCTGTGACATACCCAATGAATGAAATGTAAAAATGTTTAATAATCGGACCGTTTTGGGATCTTCTTAACTTTTATTGGTCACTTTTTCAACGTAAATGTTCCAATACTGAACTGAGTTGTATAAAATTGTTTTTCACCTAAAATCTTCACTCTTCGTTCTGGTGATGATAGTTTGATTACTCTTGAAACTTCAATGACGTCGTTCTGCAGCCAACCTCTATTCCAACAGGTCCTCTTAAATATTCATCGTCGTCTACCTCCCACTAATATCGTCATCATTCCTACTCTTGAGATGAAATCCCCATCATGATTATCGCCATCATCATCAATCAACTCTCCTCTACCAAAAGTCAACCATTAATTTTACCACCGTCAGTATTGCTATTGCCTTCACAAATTTCCAAACTGAACAAATAAATCATTTTTTGGCTTCTATCGTTGCTCGCTGCCTGACTTATCTAATTCAGTTATCACCATCACCAATAACGGCACTATCCAACATCATGCATCAACATCACCGCTACAATCTTTACAACTTTCTTCATTGTCTCATTACCATCATGAATGTTTGAACAAAAGCTGATGTATCATCCTCCACCTGACATCATTACTGTTTCTATCGTCCCCTTGCTCACTTCTTTTTCCCACAAGGAAATTGTATGATTATCGCAGAGCTTCATCGACTGAACAGTGCAACAAAGGGTGAGCACTGTTACATCATTTCCATTGATGTCCATTTTCCAGGCAGTCATAAAATTAGTTACAAACAAAAGTATCACTTTCCACCACATCCCCCTCTGGTCGAGGGCGAGGTGACCGGCATTCGAGTTCATAATCCTGGATATGGTATCGTTTGTGTTGTTCCACCTCTCTCAATACAGTTCCTATAAATTTAAAATTTTCATATTTCTTAACTTTTCAACCACTACTGCGTCCATTTAGAGGAGCAATAGTTTTCCATATCCATAGTATTACTCACCCTACTATCTCTCTGACGAAATATCCACCTCCACAATTCGAAGAGTAAAACTTGTTGATAATATTCTACTGCTACTAACAGTTGAACATCGGTAATCTTCTACCACCACGAATAGTGCCAACATCATCATCTTCATCATCATAACTGCTATCATCTGAATACCCAACGGCATTATCAAACTTTTATTGGCTGTTAGTTCCACGATAGTAAATATTTTCTCATAAATTGCAAATTTTCAATATTTTTACTGTAGAACCACTGCTGCTCCCTTTGTTGGATCAATGTTTGCATACTATCGATCTGACATGAAACAATTTTCACAGACGTTATCTTCTACATTACCTCGGTCACTCTCTCTTTCTCCCTCCCTCTGCCCTCCTCCCGCATGAGGAATTTCATATGACCATCGCTGCGCGGGTTCGCCTGCGCGGTACACGAGAGGAAGCTGTTTGTCACTCAAAGGGCAGATTCGCAGGCCCTGCCCTGGCCCTGCTGACGCGGCGTTTGAGGTCCTGCAGGCGCTGCAGAGGCAGGTGGCAGGCTGACTGGTTGGCTGACAGTTGGCCAGTCGCGACCTCACACAAAGGGACAAAGGCATCGGGCCGTGAGGGATGGGCGGTGGGTCACGGCAGATAGGGGCTATTGATGTTTGCAAAGTGTGTCTTTGCAGATCGCTCAAAGGCAGGTGGCGTCTAGTCTTTGCCGAGCTGCTGCAAGGGTTAGCAAAGTGATCAGTACCTGAATCTACTATTGCATTAGTCAACTTCCGCGACATTGAAGAGCGTGGACTAACAAGGCGACAAATGTAGATTCGATTAAATCTGGAAATTCCAGTTCAACAAATAGATGTTGGCTTCATCTATGCCTCTGAGTATGTGACAGAAAATAGAAATCTGGAGATGTTGGATTTAATTAAACGAGATCTGTTTTGTCACTAGTGAAACAAGAGATAACTAAGTATTTTATATCTTTCATTGGAAGTTGGGATTATTATGAAACAAATGTGATTTTTACAATAAATATTTTATTTAGTTTGTTTACTTGTGATATTATGAAAATCAGAGATTTTCAATTATAAATAGAACCTTCCTGATGCTCCAAAGTTGCTGCAGCAACAGAACAGATTTGGAGCTCGTCTTAGGAGATAAAGTTATTTTAATTGCTTCTTGTGTACAATTTCTACACTGTGTTTTCGTTGTTAAGCATTCACTCTCCACCCTCACTGTTCTTACTGCTGTCAATTCCCTCATTACCCTTTCTTCTTTCACCGCTCTCCCTGCCCTCATCGTCCTCGTTGCCCTCCTCTCCTTCTTCGACTTCACTGTCCTCACTGTCATTACCACCACTGCCCTCACCACCCTCTCTCACCACCCTCTCTCACCACCCTCTCTCACCACCCTCTCTCACCACCCTCTCTCACCACCCTCTCTCACCACCCTCTCTCACTACCCTCTCTCACCACCCTCCCTCACCACCCTCTCTCACCACCCTCTCTCACTACCCTCTCTCACCACCCTCTCTCACCACCCTCTCTCACCACCCTCATCGCCTTCGCCGATGTCACCGTCGCCACCGCCTTCCCCGCAACCATCTTGGGAATTATCTTCACCAATTCCGTCTCCACATTCACCGCTTCCACTGACACCACCTCACACAGGGGAGGAACTGCTTACATAATGGCAATCGCATACGCCTTGCGCTAGGCTCTGGGTTCGCTTTCCGGCAATACTAATGGAACTTGTGGACGATTAAGCGTACTCTCAGCAGACTTTCTGGGTTTTCTCCATCCCCCCTGCCATTCAATCTACCATTTCTTCATCATGATTCACATCATTTACTTTTTTAAAAATTTTCAAGACGCTTCTTATTGGTCAATAATATGCTGTTACAGTACTTCCTTATCACACACAGGTGTTAAAAAATGATTTTATCTAGAATCTTATGTGCACGCGCGCTCTTGCAAGCAATAGACATTTGATCCGCTTCTACCAACTGAAGTTCTTTATAATATGCCTGAAAGAAAGCGCTGTAGTGCAAAACTAAGTACTAGCTGTTGTTTGTATGCTTCCAAACTGGTACGTGCCATTTTACAGATATTTCGATTCGTTTATTCAAACAACATTTATTCTTTTATGTTAGGCGCAAACAATTATATATAATGAGTTTTAACTGTTTCTCTCAATTCTCAGTATCACGATCCCTTCCTTCTCACGACTCCTTCTAAAATCTTTAAACACATCTTGTTTTTTAAACTGCATTTATGAAAATAATGGAATAAAATAAATATCATTAGTGCTCTTACCTAAAAATAGTAATGTAATAATAACAACAACAATAATACTCGTAATAATAATAACAATAATATACTAATATATACTACAATAATAAAAATACAAAGATAATAAATATAAAGATTTGACAGATGAGATAAAGAAGCTCTGGAAGGTAAAAAAGGGCACTATTCAACCTATAGTAATTTAAAATACTGGAGTCGTTAAAATCGACAAAGCGTCAACTCGAGAATTTAGGATCTGCAAAATTTCTGATGACAATGCAAATATTTTTAATTTTGGATACATATCATTTAGTAAGAAATTTCGTGGGAGAAGCCTTTGATTAAACCAACAGAATCCATCAACAGTGCCCGTTCTTGCTCGCGGAAGTAGTAGAGTGAGTCTAGCCGAAGAGACTGCGGCTGGGGAATGTTTCCCCCTCCCCCCGCGAGGGAGAAGTTAAAAAGTCATAATAATAATAATAATAATAATAATAATAATAATAATAATAATAATAATAATAATAATAATAATAATAATAATAATAATAATAATAATAATAATAATGATAACCGATTAAATCTCCTATCACCCCTTGAAATAGCTGATATTAAAAACTCAGTGCTAACTGAACTGTGTCTTACAAGTAGCGACCCACCACGTCCTTTAAGAGGAACTGACACCCTTGCACAGCAAAACCTCGAATTAAACGAAGGGCTTACTGAGCACCCACCGTTGTCAGCTGAGACGCCATCAAACCTGGGAGGAGAAAACAATACAAGTATGCATGAGCTGAAAGAGAAACTGAAAACCAATCTCATTCAGTTTCTCGGGCTAGAACCCTTAGTGCGCCAAAATATCCCCAAACCTAAATTTTCACATATCTTCTGGCAACCGTTGAATTATCTCAATGAAACTGTTCTACCTCATCTAATCCCAGAATGTAATGATATAATTGATGTGTATCACCTTAAATACTGCAGTGCTTACACAATAGCAAATCCACCGAGGAGACCGACTAACAATTGGAATGAGCAAAGACAAAGAAAAGATAACCGCGAACCTGCCTGGAAAAGACGGATGGAGAAGCGGATAGGGGATATCCGGCAAAAATTGGGACGATTGACTCAGTATCGAAGGGGAATACGGACAAAAGCTTTGAAGAGAAAAGTTTGAAATATAATAAAGCCAAGAAGTCTGGACCATCTTAATGACAATGACATCTTAGAAATAATTGATTACTATACCCAGAAGTTGAATGTATATTGCCACAGACTACGCAGATACATGACATCTCTGAAGCGAAAACAACAAAATAGAAAATTTTTGGAAGAACGAAAATTTTACAGAGGCTTATCTCAAAAACCGGTATCCTTCTCTAACGGAACACCTGCCCTTGACTCTATCACACACTTTTGGTCGGACATATGGGAAAATGGCAAAATACACAATACAACCACTCCGGTTCTCCTTGAAGAAAAACGCAGATCGCAAAACCTGTCAGAAATGCTCTCCACTAACATTTCTACTGAGGAAATTAAGAAAGCAATTTGTCGCATGAGCAACTGGAAATCTTCAGGGCCGGATGGGATACATGTCTTCTGGCTTAAGTACTTCATCAGTGTGCATGAGAAGCTGGCAGAGTGCTATAACAGCTTACTGCATCAACCAGACACTGCACCAGCATTCTTAACTACCGGTAAAACTCTGCTCCTCCCCAAAACCGAAGAAACTACCAATCCTGCTAACTACAGGCCAATCACGTGCTTATCTGTCTTCTACAAATGCTTGACAAAGATAATCACTGACAAGATTAATGAACACCTCGAAAAGTGCAACATTATGACAGAAGAGCAAAAAGGTTGTTACAGACATTCAAAAGGTTGTAAGGAGCAAGTGATAATTGACTCCGTAATCACTCATCAATCTATGAAAGGAAACATGAATTTTAGTTTCACTTATATTGATTATCAAAAGGCATTTGATTCTGTCCCGCACTCCTACCTTATAGAGATTACACGGTTCGCATCCCCATCAGCTTGAGTATACAAATGTTGAGAGATTTTCGCATCTTTGGTTAACTGCAGGTAACTTGTATGCAGAAACCGCTGGATTCATGATGGCCATTCAGGACAGCACACGAAATTACAGAAAATATATATTAAAAGAAACATTGAACAAGAAATGTAGGTTATGCTCAACGGAATCGGAAACAATTGAGCAGATAACTGGGGCATGTAAAATTCTTGCTGGAACGGAATACCTGCGACGACATAACAACTTTGCAAAAATTGTTCACCAATCTCTGGCTGTTAAAGAACATCTTAGTGCGGAAAACGTACCATGCTATCAGTACCAACCTCCCGCCGTCTTGGAAAATGAATCCGTGAAGATGTATTGGGATAGGGAGATTAGAACAGATGAGACCATCACTGCAAATAGATCAGACATTATAGTGCTAAATAAAATCAAGAAGAACGTCACCATCATCGATATTACGGTACCACTGTCACAATCTCCACTCCGCATACACGAACAAAGTTACAAAATACCAAGAGCTAGCAGATGAGATAAAGAAGATTTGGAAAGTAAAAAAGGTTCAGATCCGTCCCCTGACAATTTCTACAACCGAAATAATACCAAAATCCCTCATCAAACATCTGCAAGAATTGAATATAAAGCACATACTAGCAACAGTACAAAAAGCAGTCATTCTAGACACCTGTCACTTTGTCAGAAAAACTGTCACTGATGTGTCTGATATGTAGTGTAAGAGGTCCTGGAAGTAAATGAAGTTCTTGCTTGTTACTTGCTCTGAGCCGTACGAGTGAGCCTAGCCACAGACATCTGTGGCAGGTGAATGTTTCCCCCCCGCGTGGGAGAAGTCCATAAGTAATAATAATAATAATAATAATAATAATAATAATAATAGTAATATCTTTATAAATGTAGCAGAGCTTCTCCACTAATAGAGTTGTCACATTAATATTAAAGTAAATCATATATTTATGGTTGGCAGGGCAAAATAAAGGACCATCGTGGCATATGTCTTAATAAATAAATAAAATCCAAAAAACCCTTAATCATGGTAGAGACCCACCTTCGCAGTAAATCAAAACATACTTTCCTCAGTAATCTCACTAGCTGAAAGAACTTTAAATTCCAATAAATAAATAAATAGTACGTAGCCATCGCCACCATCACATCCTCCTTCCGACTTCGCCTCCGCCGCCCCAACCACCTCTGCAATCCCCGCAGCCTATGCCGCCCCCACACGCTCCGCGCCCCCCTCCGCCACCGCTTTCCACCGCCCCGCGACCTCCACCGTCTCCACCGCTCTCACCACCTCTGCAGGCCGTAGCCCCAAACCCCCTCCGCCCCCACCGCCACCGTCATTTCCCTCGCCTCTGCCGCTCAGACTGCCACCACCGCCGCCGCCGCCCCACCGTTTCCACCACCTTCGCCGCCGCCGCCACCTCCTCCGCCGTCCTCATCACGTGCGCGATCTGCAGAGATTTCGCCGCCCCCACCGCCTACCTGCCTCTCTCATCTCTGCCGCCTTCACCGTTCCCACCGCTCTCACCGCCTCTGCGGCCCCTACCGCCGGGAGACCCCTCTGCCTTCACCGCCACCTCTACCTCCACTGTCTCTGCTGCTCTCACCCCCTCCGCTGCTCCCACCGTCTCCGCCACCCCGCCGTTTCCACCACCTCCACTATCTGCGCCGAGTGCATCGCCTCCGCCACCCCGACGCCTCCCTGACCTCTACCGCCTCCACCGTCACCACCTTCCTCAACTCCTCCGCGGACCACAGCGCCTTCGCGGTTCCCACCGCCTCCATACCTCTTGCGCCTCCACCACCACCCCGCCTCCACTGCCTCTGTCGCCCTCACCGCAACCCCCGCCTCCGCCCCTCCTTCCGCCTTCGTGGCTCCCACCACACCCTCCTCCGCGGCCCCTATCGCCACTACAGCCCCCACTCTGTTCACCTCCTCTACCGCCTCTGCCATCCCCAACGCCTACACCTCCGTTTTCACATGAGCCTACCCCTCCGCGATTGCTTGGTGCGGACGCCGCCGCCGCCGCCGCTGCCGCCCCCCCGCCCCCATACCTCTTCCACCTCAATCGCCACCGCCGCCTCCATCGCCGCCTCCGCGGTCCCCACCGCCTCCACCTCCTCCACCGCATCTGCCAACCCCACCGCCTCCATACCTCTTCCGCCTCTATCGCCATCGCCGCCTCCGCCTCCGCGGTCCCCACCGCCTCCACCTCCTCCACCGCCTCTGCCAACCCACCACCTCCACCTCCGGTTTCACATGAGCCTCCACCTCCGCGATCGCTTAGTGCCGCCGCCGCCGCCGCTGCCGCCGCGGCTCCCTCCTCCATCGCTTCCGCTTCGGCTTCCTTCTGAGCCTCCACCTCCGCGATCGCTTGGTGCCGCCGCCACCACCGCCGGCGGCGCCGCGGCGTCGAACGCCTCGCGGGAGGCGCCCGCAGGCTGTCGGCGCGCGGGCGCCCACTGCGCTACTCCGCCCGCGAATTCGCACTGAACGTGACGCTAATGGCGGAGGCGTTTCGAGTTATTGCCTTAATTTCATTATATTGTAACTTCCCCCGCGGGGAGCGTGGATTTGCGAAGGGATGGCACCTGTGGTGCCTTCGCGGCTGCCGCCCTGCCAGGCACGCCAACTGTGTTGAATGACAGCGTCTTGGTTTGGGGGTGCAGTTGGTAGCACTGGAGAAGAATTAAATTGTTTGAGACTGACTTAGTAACAGGTGGTGGCCGTTGCTTCACTACATGATCCTTTGTTATTTGCAAGTCTAATTTCCTAACATGACGCAGAAATGCTAAAAGAAATGTACCAAATAGAGACGGAAAATCGTTTCGTAATTTCTGTATTTCCTTTTTTGAAATGGAATAATCTTCTTGAATAAAGACTTAGAAACATTCTCATCTTTTGAAACAATCAAATGTCTTACCTGTTCAATTTTTTGTTAATTTAATAATACGCTTTCATAACTTAAAATATTCACTATGTAGGCTAGATTTGATCCTGACAGATGTACCATGCTCGCCAGTATCGAGATAGCTCTCTCTATATATGAAACGGGCAGTTCAGAGAGGACCACAAAGGCCTTGAAGCGAGTCTGTTGGGTCGGCCAAACACGTCCACGGGTTCATACAGACAGACAATTAAACCGACTGCCTCCCCGCTGGAGGCTGTTTACACACAGCACGAAGTTAACATCAAATAGAAATTACCTTGGCAACCCCCCAGAACAAGAGCGGTGCGTTAACCTCGGAGTGGAGACATTCGCTGTCTCGAATTAACATCCAGCTAAAGCCCTCGGGACGTTGGAAGGGCCGAATTCCTATTCGGAGGCTGTTAGCTGCGACATCTCCAAGCAGCCTGAAGTAGCACGTGGCCTCCCCAAACGGTCCGGCGCCGCCTTCTCCCGCCGACCCGCAGCTCTCCCTCGACGGCTGGGCGCCGGTTGTGGTTCGGCCTGCACCGCCCCCCGCCCACCCGCCGCGCGCTGCCCTGTCCCGTCCCTCCCCTCCCCTCCCCACCTCCCTCCACCCCGCTCCGCCCCGCTCCGCCCAGCTAGGTCGCATTCAGTCGCTGTCTGGAGGAGAATCCTTGCGGCCAGCTGCTCCGATCGGTAGTTTTCCGTGGTTTCTCCGCTCAACACCAGGTGAATGCCGGAGTAGTACCCTAACAAACGGGCCACGGACCGCGCGCGATCTTTCCTTCCAATTCCTTGTCCTATCTTCACCCCTTACACACACACACACACACACACACGCACACACACGTACACTAACATGCACTACATTACCACATATTCCGGAAGACCGATCGGGAGCGTAGAGCTTGTCCCGGCTGAAGCGGTGCCCCGCTGGTGGGAGAGTCCTGGTTAGGGGGAAACCCCGCTAGCCGACAGTAGATCGGCGTCGGATCTCGCCATCCAGCGGGGGAATATCACCGCCATCTCCCGAGGAAAAACATGCACTACACTTAAGGTACTTATGACCTACGCTGTTGACGCGCCCGAAATCACTAACCAACGCACCTCTATTTAAACTTCGAAACTCAAGTTCAGTGGAAACCAAGATGGACCACCACTGTTCTTGGTGTAGCAGGAAAGCTGGAAACAAGCTAATACGTTAACTGGGGGACTGCAAGTAAAAAAAGAAATAATACCTAACATACATCTGTAAAACGGGAGAGAATTTAAACAGATGAGATTTATATGTAATTGCAATATATAAATTATTCTTGCACGAGTACAAAAAATGTTAACAGTGACAATTACCATTGAAATGTTAAGTTAGTTTCACTAAATTGAAATGTTTAGTATTACCTTAACTCAATTGTATTCAATTACCATTGAATACATTTGAGTTATCCTAATAAAAGGAATAAAATGTTAACTGTATCGAGTAATATCGAGTAAACAGTTGTCATGAATCGTGGCCATGTGAATTAAGTTGACTCAAGAAATACAAAGATGAATGATTTGTGAAGATAATTACAAAAACTGATGGATCAATCAAGAGATATTGTTCAAACACGAGTCTCTGGATCAGAGTAAATAATTCAAAAAATGGCAACAAAACATTTAAGTGGATTGATTGGGACACCAATTATTAGTAGATTGTAATTAGCTCAAACCACACGAAGTGATTGTATTGTTTAGATTACACATGGTGATGAAACATGATTGAACTGCAATAAACCGTCTGTGTTATTTCAAAGCACGAGTTATTGACGTGATTATGATACGAACAATACCCTATAACATTGTGTTTATTCTAAATTCCGCGAATTGTGCAATATACGAAGGTCATTCAAATATAAACCAGACATTCGTTCACTCGTCTCGCGTATTTACGTGAGTGAATAGAAAGTACTAGTGACCGTAGCGTAAAACATTATTATTCGTTATCTTGCCACAAAGGTGTGAAAGCGAATGAAATTTTGAAGAGACTAAGCACAGTTTGATGCAGCTACTCGGAGTAAAACCCAAGTGTTCAATTGGACTCCGAAGTTTCGAAATTGTCGTGATAAGGTGCAAAATCGAAGCCATAAATGGCGTCAGGCGACAAGTGCCAATAAAGGCCATATTTAAACCATGTGGAATGAAATCGCCGCATTGATGTTATCCACACTGCATGAGATGTTGTAAGTTTTGGATGGGTGCATACCACACAATTGGATTCACTGGGATACAGAAAAGTATCGACAGGGTGGATTTCACGTCTCAACTGAGAGGGGATGGGCGGAGGATAGATGGGGGAGAGCATTGGCTACATCTAGTAGTATACAAATTATGTGGTTTTTAATTTATAATAAATTAAATTTATATTATTACCATAGTATAAAATAAATTAATTAATCAAGCATATTTTATATAACTAGTGTAAATAAATTGACCATGTCCAGTCGAAACAAGGGCACTGATGAAGAGATAAACCTGATAAACAAAAAGCTGTCTTAATTTGGGATATGATTATGACGAACTTTAATGCTAAAGCAACTAAGCACTAGAACATGTATATATCTCATTTTGGAGGACATGGGCATTGAGTGACAGTTTGTAATAAGTGGATTTTCAGACTGATTTAAAACTCTAGTTTTATATAACTTTTTATTATTATGCTTTATAAATGTATTTTACGTAAATATATAGTATCATTTCAATGTATGTCTGTTCAGAATTCAATTTAAAATAATTTAAATACTGTCCAGAATATAATTTAAAATAACTTGAATACTGACTATATGAAACTTTATAGTAAACATGTATTTGTTAAATTGTTTTTAATTATGTGAAAACCAATGTTTACTCCATCAATAGACTAGTGGCTAAATTATGGCAGTGACGCTAATACATTAGACGCTGATACGTCAAAAGACTATGGTCTTACAGGGAATGTTGCTTCAGTTCATATCGGTATTATCAAAAGTTGTAATGTTGTTGATGTGGAAACTGTTCTGGAACAAATGGGGATGTGGTTCAAAAGTTGATACTGTCGTTTGAGTAGTGTGTTAGAAATTAAAGAAAAGGTAATGACATACATTATTGGATGTTGCTTATGACGGTGTATCGAAAGTAAAACTGATGTTTTTATGGAACCAATGTCGTAGTGGAGTTCAAATGATATAAATTGTGTGAAAAGTACGGGAAATGACTACCGTAAGTGCAGGATAATGTTCCGATGTACCCATTTTGTTTATTCAGTACGATCGGACAATAATAATAATAATGATAATGATAATAATAATAATAATAATAATAATAATAAAATAGATCGATATATTGTCCAAAATTAGGTTTACATTTATGCACATTTTTTATTTATGATGGTGAATAATTAACTAGGAGGTAAACAGATAAAAGAAATATACTTTTTCGCATTTTATGTTCATTTTGAATAATGTGTGAACTTATCGTATTCAATAACATTTAGGCAATTTATCTCCCTGTTATAATTTTAATTGTTTTAGTAACTGCATCACTTGAAACACCGAGCAATTTTAGGTACAAGAAATATACTTTTTTTGCATTTTCTGTTTATAGAGAAGTGAATTCATAATAATATTAGCTGCCATCGAGATTTGTTTGGGTAGTATTCAATAATGTTTGAACTTATCATATTCAAAAATATTTTAGGCAATTTATTTTTCTGTTCTAACTTTAATTTTTTAAGTAACTGCATCATTTGAAACGCCGAGCAGATGTTTCTTTCACACATTCCGTGTTAAATAGTTTTCTTTTTTGTCTTCTCAAAACGCACCAGGTAATTCTATAACATTATAATACGACGTGTATCAACTTGAAACAAAGTTTTGTATCTATAGACTAATCGTCTTCCTGACAGTAAATAATGGATTATTTACTGAAAAAGTAGTGTCATTTCATCTTTGTCCATAGCACAGGCTATTACCCAGGTGGATGACACCACCATTTATTTCGCAAATGACTTCACAACCTTTCTTTGCCGTATTTGTGTCCCTGTCCGTCAAGCGACAAAATAAATCGTTCCTACTACCATATCGAAGCATTTTAAGGTCTTATCTTCGCGAAATATGTCAGAAATTGTTAGGTGAGTTTGTAGAATGACCTTACTGGACGCAGTCATTTGTTTGAAAGTGACAAGTTTAAGCTAGAAATGTTGTCAGCCAACATCGATTGCGGCAGCTTTATGCGACAACTGACGACTGATCGTAAAACTCGACACTTTTATTGCTGTCTGTATTCTCCTGGTCTTCCTATGGCATTACTCTTACCTGAAGGTTGCAAACGAGAATACAGGCCTTCGAGTGACCTAAAAGTCGTATTGAACTAAACTTAACTTGCAATGTATGTGCTCTATTACAGATTTCCCCTTTGACAAAGATTTATATTCATATATTTATGAGAAGCGATGTTTGTTTATCTCTTCGTATCTTCCTACAAGATATGTTCTTAAATACATCATCAAAATTTCCATTTTCTATGACGATGTTTTTTATGTAGCCATATATTTTCTCATCTTTGTCTTCGTAAATATATTTACAGCAGAATAAATCAAAATATTTTATTTGTGTGGATAAATTGTTTTGCAGAGGAAATAAACTCATACATTTCAAGCAACAGGTAAGAAATATATTTCCACAAAAACAATATATTTTAACCACTTGCTCATCTCAGAAAGCAGCTTGACTCTGTACAGTGTAGTAAGTAGTGTAAATTAATATTTTAATTTACAAATCTTATAACTTGCATGCAAAAAAACTCATCGCGTTCCTGTTCCGGGGCCATTTTTGTTGTGGTTAGCTTTGAGTATTAAAACTTCTTAAATATTAAAAGATTTTAAAATTATCCAATTTAACCTAAAATTCCACTCAAAAACCTTAACCTCTATGTGGATAGACAATATTGTATTTTATAAGCGGCTGAAATAGACCATTATGTGCAAGCTTTTTAATTATTCATGTGCTCTGTAGCGCAAGTGTTTAATTACTAACGAGCACATAATGGTCTTCCGGTCAACGAGAAATGTAATATATACAATTCAATGTTTGTTTGTTCCTATTTTTTGTTCATCCGATTGCCATAAACATTAACAACTTATTACCTACCGTTGCGCAAAGAAAAAAGACACAGTAAAATGGGAATGTGCGTGTATCTGTCGAAAATAGACGCACTTTGATGATTTTATGCGCTTATGGCCACTCAGGCGCCTTTGAACAGAAACTCTACGCAACCCGCCGCACACTCAAGTATTAAGCGCGTCTTCGCTGCATATCCTATCCCTGCGATTGTGAAATATCGGCCGGAATTATTACTTGAACGATATCTCGTGCACAGAAAATCAAATTCCTTCAACACACAGTCGTAATAAAGGCATGCCCAAACTTGAGGGAGAACATTTTAACAATAGGATTCTTGAAAACCATTTCTAAACCAGAACAAACTGTTTCTGCGAAAAGCCTTTTATCTATTAATATTTTTCCAAAGCGTAGCGTAAAACGTGATTAACAATCACGTGGCTAGTAGCGAATAACTGTAGTACATTGCACTGGTGAAGTATTGCCGGGTTAACTAGTATACAATATTTTATCTTATCCAATCACATTTGCAACATTTTGAGCTTATTCTCTTCTACAGGTATGCGTAATGATGTCTGATATTAAATTGTTTTCGGCGGTGCATTGGAGGCACTGGAGGGCATTTCTCATTTGACAATTGCTGTCTAGTAAGAAATTCCTGAAAGTATATAAAGTATATAAAGATATTCCTGAAAGTATTTAAAGTACTGCCCAGTAAATCTAAAGACAGTACATGTGAAGAATACGAAATGTTCATCGAGTGGAGGAGAGGAAGAATTGATAACATATGCGAGGAAGTTATATTAGCTTATTTTGCATCTAAAGTAAATACCAATTCTTAATGCAAGATGGTAAGAATGTTTACGAAAATGTGTATTATAGGAGTACTTTATTATTTGATGAGTATTATGAGTAAATGTGTTATTTTCATTAATACTATATTAAGTATAAGTGGATTTCTGTGTACTCTTCTTCATTAAAAACACGTTTTGTGTGCATGTTCAGTTCGACGACAGCAGTTTTGTTTATCGTGACAAGTGATAGCTACTTTATTACAGGACTGTAATAAAGACCCATTTTACCTACTCCGGACACGTAAGTAAATAGCCAACGTAGGCGATCGGATACGATAAACAAATGTTAACAATTACCGAACGCCAGTCAGCTGTAACCCACGATTAATGTATACTATTAGACATATTTATTAAGTCCTATATGCTAATGCTCACAGTTTCTGAACAAGTTCTAAAATACTAATGCCCACATAAACTATTTCTGAGATCAACAGTATTATTTCATTCAAACGCTGGTTGGCGACCATTCAATCTTGTTTGTTGAATGAAACTTGCAGATACCAAAGTAACTCTGTGATTCCATACATTTAAACTTTCCTATATTTCACATTAATTTTGTCACAGTTTTCTATAGTAATTATAAATAATATTTTTTTCGCTATGAACGCACCGGTCATCAGTTATTTTGTCACCTGTTTCATGTTACCAATCACTTTTTCATTGATTCCTAATTTACCCATCAGTAAGCTGAACATTCTCGGCAACAACGTGACAAATTAATATTAACATCAATTTTATTAATTACATAATACATAATTTAGCTTCTTATAATTATTTTTCGTCGCCGACTTAAAACGAGATTCTGAGAAAGTAGATTTAGACTCTTTAAAATATATTAATATGCTTCATTAAAATACAATAGTGTTTTTCATTGTATCTTAATTTTCAATAATATGCACCATGTAAAGTTAAAATTATATTTCATATTAAGAAAGTATATTTCATTTTTTAAAAATTTTTAATAACTCAAATGTAATTAGGATATTTTCACATTTGTAACAATAGAACAGTTTTGTGAGAGCGACCAACTCTGTTATTGAATTTGTGATGTTAAATCACGAAAAGTAAAAATGTTGATAAGATATCAATAAATTGTAAACTATTTTTTATTTTGCATCAAACGTAAAGAGAATTTATCTTCGTTTCGATGGTGACTTAATTTGCTATTCTCTTTGTATAAAGGCTTCTCCATGTCTATGATTCTACGGGCGTTATATTCCCCTAATGGACATAAAATTTGTTCATTCAGGGACTCCTAAACATTTACTAAAAAAATATTATTTTAAATTTAAGCGTAACCATTATTATTTTATTGTCGAAAACAACCCTTATTTACTCTGTTTTCTGTTTTTTGTTACTGCATCGCAAATAATACTAAACTTTGTTCTTAAATATTAGTTTATTAATTGTTTTTCATGACCATGAATGTCACTTTCGTGTCTTTTATATTTGGGTTATTATCCCTAGTCTGGACGCGAAATCAGGAATAGTTTTACAACTATACGCATACGATCATATTGTATATTAAGAAAAATAGCCACTGAGGCACTTATAAATACGACCATATGTAATATTCCTTTATGATTATCAGCTCAACAGGTACAATTGCAATCATATTGTCACCCACATTTTATAATGTTGCAACGTACAATCCATTTAAGCAACTCATTCCAGGAAAACTTTTTTATGTACTGAAAACGTCTAAAAAAGAACGTCACTGTGTGTGCTTTCCCACTGGGGCGACCCATGTACTCCTAAAGCGACGCGCAACGCAAATCCACCAGCCGCATGCAAGTGCTCCTGTTCCCTCACTCCGAGCCGGGTCTCGGAGAACCTTGCCAGCGCCGAGTGTCTCACGGCCACTTCCTTTCCCCCACCCCCACCCCGTCTCCGCCGGAGCTCTATTTGTCAGGGCTCGCGCGCGCCCGCGCACTACTCGGGGGGTTAAATGAGGCGTGAATTCGAGACAACATACTCGCGAAATGTCGCTCGCGCGAGGCTTATTTTGTAACCCAGCCGTCTCCTTTTTCCTCCCGCTGTGTTTTATTGTGTTTTATTTTATCATTAATCTTCTCCCTCCCCCCTCATTCTTCCTCCCACCATCCCCTCCGCCCTATCCTCTTTCCTCCGGTTACTTTCTTGGCGGTTCACCGCGCACCCCCCCCGTCCTCGCGTCTTTTGTTCAGTGCACCACGCCGCGCCGTGGCGCGCCGGCACGCAGACACGCCCACTAACAATGCAAGAAAAACGCCACATCCGCCGCCTGATGGCGTTGAGGTCGCAGTTCAGTCACCGGAACATTATATCAAACGCGAGTGGAGCAGCTGGGACGAAATTTGTTAAACATAAAAAAGGACTGCCGGAGAGGGGGTGAAGAGAGGGCAGAGAACGATTTGGAGAGTGCGGGTTACTGTGTGCATGACTTGCGTGCGCGACCCTGACGAGCTACGTTCAGTTTGATTTGTGGCAGTCGTTCGTGTGACAGGTGGCCATTTTGTAGCGAGGACGGAAAACGTTATGTCGGGCGGAAAAAGGAGATCTGGAGTCGACACCGTATGTAAACCTGCATGCGGACATCTGAACAAAAAATAATCTGAAAGGTAGTAGTAGATAGCCGAATGGTCGGGTTTGTTAACGGTTTTCTCTAAATAAAATGACTCATTATTAGAACTTGTTTATGCACACTGATACGAGAAATTTGTATGATTCGATGTGTATTTCTTATGATTTTTTTCCTAAGAGGTATAGACATTTTTCAGAATATATGAAATATATGCATACTTCTTTTAGCATTTTATTCTTCACCAATATTCTACGAAACGTTTTCTGAATAATTGAAGACCTGCCCTCCAGAAAATACACATCTTGAAATCGATATTAATAGAGAGTTCTTGCAAGTCATTGATTTGAAAGACGTAACAAGACAATTCTGTGGAGAACTGAACTGCACATGCGCCGGCATGAAATGACGGGATTTCGATTGCCGGGTCGCGACATTCACCCTGTTTTGTCGTCTACGACAAATATGTTAGTAACTGACACTTTACGTAGTTTTCGTCGCCACCTCTAAATTCGAATTCAACACTAACACACAATAAGCATGAAAGCAATGAAAAATACAATATCCATATTACGAATGTAAAAAGGCAGGGACTTAATGGCTATTTTTTAAGTTAATTCAAATATGTGAAAAATAAACTAACTTAAATTTGGAGGTTATGTATATATTGAGGCTCCTTTGATTTCGTATAGGGATCTATCATACGTTTTACTATTTGGTAATGCATATAAAGCAAAAATGGACTCAGAGATAAACAGATGTTCAATATTAAGCTCTTAGATCCCGTTAGAGGTATTCAGTTCCAATTAGTTGCTAGTTTTAACGTATGTTTTCGATTGTACGACATGCAAAAACTCATTTTTCTGAAGATACCTAATTTCCTATGGACAATAATGTTTACGTACTACGACAATGGGTTTCCCGTCTTGCAAACGCTCTCTATTCAGTCTCCCAATTTCACGACAACTCGAGTAAACCGCTTTCCATCCATCACTCGCTCTCGCGTCTGCTTCCAATGCAAGCGGGGGTCCCCGGCCACGCCGGAGGTCGCCGTGAGAAATTAGCCCCACTTTCAATTGCACATTTGCGGTTAAACTAGAACCTTCCAGCGGGTAATCAAATACGCATCACATTTCATTGCGATACGCTCGCATGCGATTCGCATGGAAATCTACTCAGTGCGCGCGTTGATTATCCTAGTTGGAGCGAAATGCGGGCGGGCATACGTCAAATTGCGGCGCGGAAATACTCATGCTGGAGCTGTAGGAGAGGGACTCCAGCTTTCCGGCCGCCAGGCTGTCATCGCCGCTGAATTCGTCACTTCCCCCTTTGCTTCTGTTTATGAATTCGTCTCACTACCATCCTGTCTATCCGTCGTTCTCTACTTCTTCCTTCGCATACATCGCGCCTCTTCCTCCACATTCGTCTTTGCTTCTGTCTCTCTCTCTCTCTCTCTCTCTCTCTCCCTCTCTCTCTCTCTCTCTCTGTGTCTACCTCCGACTCTGCCTCTTTCGCTTCTTCCTTCACCTTCGCCTCAATCTTCCTTTATACCTCTGTGCATGGCTACCCCTTGGCCTTCGATTTTGCCTCCTCCTCCACTCCGCCACCCCCTCCGTTTCTGCCTTCGCCTTTGTCTCCGCCTTCACCTCCACCTTTGCCTCCCTTTTCGTCTTAGCCACCGACTTTGCCTTTGCCTGCACCTTAGTCTTCACTTCCACCTTCGCCTCCGCTTCCGGCTTTACCTCCGCCTTCGGTCCCGCTTTCACTTTAGCCTTCGCCTTCACCTTCGTCTTCATCTCCGCCTTTGTCATCGATTCTGCTTTCGCCTCCAATTCTGCCTTCGTCTCCACCTCCGCCTTCATCTCTGCCTTCGCCTCCGCCTTCGACTCCACTTTTGCCTTAGCCTCTGCCTTCACCTTTGCATGTACCTTTGTCTTCACCTCCACCTTTGCCTCCGATTCTGCCTTCGTTTCCTCCTTCAACCTCTGCTTTCGCCTTTTCCTTTGCATTTGCTTTTGTGTGTACCTTCATCTTCACCTGCGCCTTCTTTGCCTCCGCTTCCGCCTTCACTTCCACCTCCACCTTCACCTCCGCCTTCATCTCCTTTTCCTCCACATTCGCCTCCGCCTTCACCTTAGCCTTTTTTCCACCTTCGCATATGCCTGCACCTTCTCCTTTATCTTCGCTTTTGCTCCGCCTTTGCCTATGCTTGCACCTTCTCCTTTATCTTCGCTTTCGCTCCGCCTTCGCCTATTCCTCCGACTTTGCCTTCACCTTACCTGCACCTTCTTTCACCGCTCCACCTCCACCTCCGGCATTGCCTCCGCCTTCGTCTCCACTTTCGCCTTCGCCTCCGCTTTCGTCCTCTCTGCTTTTGCCTTAGCCTCCACCTTCACTTCAAAGTCTTCCGTCTCTTACCGTGCAGCTTCCTCAACCTCGATCTTCATTTCCTTCACCTACACCTCCGTCTCCTATTACTCCACCTCCGTTTCCCCCCAGCCGCCCTCATGCCCTCTTTCGCAACCGTCACCGAGTGCAGAATGACCCTTAGCAACTCCGCGCTTTGGGGATTCCCCTAAGTGCCACCGGGATTTCTTCGCGCCCAGTCACGTGCCTCTGTGCGCGGACTGTCAAACACGAAGCTCGGACGACAGGAGAGTTTCCTCTACCTTGTCACGAGAAAGCAGTCGATTTGTCTAATTTCACACAGTAATTCGTTTCAGCAAATAAACACCCTTGCATTTACATTTATTCATTTTCTGATTTTCTTCTACTACTTCCTTTTCTTTGTTTAGGCTTCCCGTTTTACATGGATTCATTGAAAACCGAAAAGTAGTCCATACGTACCTCCTATCATCCGACATTCCATTCTTTCTTCACATTTCAATTGTTTTATTTCGTCGGTTCATTCTTTATTTCATACATCTTTGTGGTGAGAGAGAGGGCTATTGTTAAAGTTTGGAGTTATTGAAAAGTGCTGATCTTCTGCCCAGGCATGGTTTTAGGTCTGATTTTCGCAAATTTTAAAAGATTCGAGAAGGAAAGCACAGGAGAAAATGCAATTATTCTAGGCAAAATTGCTATATTTTAGGAGATCTAACGAAGTTGTCAGGATTATGATTGAGAAAGAAATATTTATTGAGGCGATCTTGTTCAAATCTCCACGTCAAGCCGTTCACGATTGTTTGGATTCGAAGAACCAGTGGTAGCGTGGCACCGCCACTTTGGATTTTGGTCTCCTGATAGCAATTGTGTCTCAAATGAACGTAAAATCAACTAGAGGTGATTCAGAATGGCACAGACATTCTCGTACCAATTTTTTCTAATTCACTTGATGTGGTCTGGCTTTAAGGTCTTCCATAGAAGAAATTTTTAAAAAATTGGAGCCGTTTTTGAGAAAATTTTGAAAATGTTCGGAGGCTTCATGTAAAGTACCCCCAGATATTATAGAATCAACTTTTTCAAGATCTCAAAGCTTCAACTAGAGCCAGATCGACAGAGCTTTCCTCAATTTAAAAAAGAACACGCACAAATGGTTTAGGCGCTAGCAGTATTCACAGAAAATTACAAAAGTTTGAATTTTTTCGGCGTCTTCCTACAACTACAAAATTGGAGACAGAAATTTTTCCTACAAATTAAATTTGTTGTTCATAAATAGTTCTTTCAATAAGTTCTTGTACGTTTTTTGAAAATGTTAGTAGTTTTCGTCCAATAATGCGTGCAAAATTAGCAATTTTAAAAAATTACAAAAACAAGATTTTCTCAAAAACGGCTCCAAATTTGTTCTTTCAATTATTGGTAGGGTTAGTGCAAAATGAACCCTATACATGACATAAATGCCGTATTACTCTATTCTTTTGTTTTTCAAAAAATTCAAAAATGTAATTTTTTTGACTTGTCTCTCACATCGGTAATATTTACATTAAAGGTGATTTCTTCACATTATTATATTTATAAGAACATGTGCTTTAAATAATGTCAAATTAAGTTTCTCAAAAACACAAGTCTTCTGTGAAAATGAGCTCAAATTTCCGCATTTTCAGAAACGCTCAAGTGCTTTTTTCTCAAAAATGGCTCCAAACTTTTTCTTCAAATTTTTTCAATGGATAGTACTAATTGCACTGTTTAATATGACTTAACGTTTATTTTGGTGTATGTTTTTTTTAAAAATACACAAATATATATTTTTTGAAATACCTTTCACGCCGTTATCATTGACATTTCCATCAATTTGTATGCATTACTACATTTGTGAGTGAATGTGCTTTAAATGACTTCAAATGATGTTTTTCAAAAATTCAATAGATTCCTGTAAAAGAGAGCTTAAATTTCGCATTTACTGTAATTGTTTAATCGCCATTTTCTTAAAAACGAGTACGAATTTTTTTAATGAAATCGTTTATTTGGGACGAAATTTTACTCTTCTTTCATATTCTTGAAGTAATGATTTTGTTGTACTATTAGGAAAGCAAAAAGTTGAGAAAATGTCAAAACAAATTTCTTTGGGCGACGATAGATGGCCAGAGAATGGAGCAAGTCTTTTTAGCCAGACTACACCAAAGAAATTAGAAAACTTTACTACGGGAAAGTCTGTGCCATTCTGTTGGCAAGAAATAATAAGAGCGAGACTTAGAGACAGTGGGAGACTCACAGATTTGTGATGTTTAGAAACAGAAAGATACTCGGAGTAAGAGACTAGAGGTATATTGAAAGACAGCTAGGAATATTTAGAGACAGAAAGAAACAGGGAAAAGCTGAAATACGTAGTAAATATAAAGAGAGAGAAAAAGATATTCAGAGATTTATAGAAGGTAACAGGGAAATATAGTCTGAGATAGTAAAGGAAAGAATTATAACGACTGGGACAGGCAGGAATAGACTGAGAGGCTTTGATACGGAGAGAAAATAGAAGCAGAGATTCAAAGGGTGATTTGAGCGAGGTCCGTAGCCAGTCGCAAATTCAGGCTTTCCTAAACTACATGAAGTCGTTTAAAAGACACAATTTTTCAAAGAAGCCAAAATAACTTCCTTGCGCATTTGAGAGTATTGTCTTTTGTTGTTTTCGTCACTTGGTTAAATAAGCTATTCCTATTCATGTTTATGATCTACAGGTCAAATGCGATATAACTTTTTTATAAATTCATGCCATATTTTTTATATCTACATCTTAGTCATAAAAACAACAATACCCCAAAACAAAACTAGAATGCCACACCCGCTTCAAACAAAAACGCAGCTTGGAAACAATCCGTTTGTGTAGCGAACACCGAGGCGCCGGAACGAAAACAAGGACGCGAGTGAAGTACTTTCTCAAACTCTCTGGAAAAGCAGACGCGTCCCGAAGTAAAGCGGTGTTCAGGAAAACGGGCAAAAGAGCAGCGTAGCAGCACCGGCGCGCGTACCCAGCGCTCCTGGCGGGCGAACAAGAAATCGCTCGGGTCCCCTCATTTAACGAGCGCTGGGGAGGGGCGAGGAGTGGCTCGGGGAGCGCTGACGTTTTTATCGCACCAATGCGAAAGTAGCGGGAGGGGGCGGAGAGGGGAGAAAGTCCCGTCCGTGGGGCCAAAATTTCTCCAAAAAATAAACACGGGCTGGGACAAATAGAACAGGCCCCCATTTAATTGGGGCTCTGAAACTTTTTTCCTTGAAGAAATAAAAAAATGTACATACTTTTATTTTAAATTAATCGCTGTATGTTATTTATGTTGTATAGTAAATATATATCACAACATTTTTACATATAAAGTCTGGTAAAGCTTTATTCTTATTTTTATATAAAATTATCATATTGGTCAAGCTTTTAGAAGAGAATAAATTAATCAAAATAGGAACATGACGTAAAATTTAAGGAAAATAAATCTGCTCCAGAGTCGGATTTGCTAGTTCTACCACTTCTACAATTCATGGGATGAACTTCCGCAGTAACGTAATATGGACATACTCGTATGGTCGGCCATATCATATACTCTGCAGCAGATTTGTTTGGTGTTAGACTATCCACCTTATAGTCCGTATCTTGCTCCCAGCCATTTCCATATTCTCGTACACATCAAGAAATCCCTGTACTGTTTGCATTACGCTTATCACAGTGATGCAAAGTTGCAGTTGACTGTCAAACGCTGGGTTCTTTCCCAGGCAAAAGGGGACGTCTAGGACACAGAGGATGACCCCCCCGATCCAAATGATCCCACTCCATAAGTAATATCTGAATTCCGGTAGAAATTATATTAAAAAATAGTATAGCACATGAAGTATCGGCTAAAATAACGTTTCCTTAAAAATTGTAATATTTGTTGTTGTCAGCCTACAGAAACTTACTTTCTGGATCCCATCCAGAAAGTCAAAAGTTTAATCCTTTATTCATAAAAGTCAAGAAATAACAATTTATGAAGAACAATCGTCTGACAGTGCAAGGCATATAATTTTATATAGGATCTTAGTTTTAAGTCAAAAGTTGAATACTGAAAAGTCCAAGCGTAATGCACGTATGAGATTTTCGTTTAAAGAACATTCCATTTTATTGATTTCGCACAAAATATTTCGTTTGTCCTGGCTGTCCTTTTGTGCTGAAAAAAATTTATTTTTAATCCAATTATTGACCATGACAATTACGTAAGCGCTGTTCAGTCACATCTATTTTATTGCTTCTTTATCCTTGAAAATAGATTTTATTACATGGGAGTTTTTTTGTTGTTTTTTTCTCCCTTTCAAAATTCAAAATTTAAGTAGTATATGACTTAGTGTAGGGATCACAGAATTTTGAAAATGTGCACACAATTCACTTTTCCCCATAGCACGTCATACGCAGTTTTTAACTGTTTTTTTGACGTAAATAAATAAATAAATAAAATAAATAAATAAATAAACCACTAAATCTAATATTCAAGTTCCTCCGGGTGTAGTATTTCGTTAAAATAACTTATCTGAATAGTGAGATGCATACTGCCGGTGGCAACAGTCTAACGAAGCGATAAACGGAAAATCAAACTAATATTCATTCCAAATATACATAAGAAATCAATCCAATGAGTTAAAAAAATAATACGTTATGTTTTAACATAAACGTATTTTAATATTATAAAACTTGTGCAACCGTTTCTTTCATTAGATAATTTTAATACCATGAAATAACTTATGTGGCTTATCGAATTTTGACTTCTATCTGCATGAATCTCAGTTTCTCGCTGATTCACAGAGCAAGTGTAGAGATATTCGCTCTTTTTGAGTAAAAAAATATATTTTATCCCTTCCACATTACATGCTGGTGTTACTGCTGTCGACTGATAACTGAGTAGAAACTGAATTCGAGAATACGTTAATTTTTGCAAAACGTTAACTATATGTTCACATGAAGTACTCTTTCCTAATAGTTTTGATCAAGATTTTATAATACTTGTTATAAACAATTATTTGGGAGGTCACCGAAACTTAATTGTATTTTCTCTATTTCTTCGATGATTTTGTTAGACTGGCTGATTACCGTATGATATGTCCTTGCCTCAACATAACATCACTGAACTCGTTGAGAAGAGCTAAAAGAAAAAGAGATTTTCGGTAATCGATGGGAGAAATCATAGTTTAATATTCGGATTTGAAAGAATTTAGCATTCGATGCAACAAAACGATACGAAAGTAGTCGATTAAACCGTATGTATAATGAAATTTGCATGCTTGATTAGAACAGGAAAATTACTGCCAATCTAGAATTGCGCCCCAGACCACTGTAGGTGGCTGCACCGGAGCGTCGCGAAGCGGGCGGGATGAAGCGGAAGCAGGAGAAGTGGAGAGGGGTGAAGTGCAGTGGGGTGGATTGGGGTAGGGCGGCACGGCGAGACGAGGCCACCCTGGGCGTGGCGGAGTGGCACGGGAGGCGGGGGCGAGGAGCGGACGGTGAGGTTGGAATAGGGCGGGGTGAAGCGGGGTGAAGCGGGGTGAAGCGGGGTGAAGCGGGGTGGAAAGGGCAAGGGCAGCCCGAGAGAGTCAGTGCGACTCCCATTTGTCTAACGAGCAACGTAATCCGTGCTCCTTCGTTTCGCGGGACACCTGTTAGCCCGCGCTGCCGAACGCTGCGCGCGCGATCTGGCGACCGGCGCGAGACCTAAGCCCGCCGAAGACAAAACAACGTCGCTGCTGATCGAGGCCATTCGAATTCGCAGGCGCTGTTGCTACTAATCCGCCCCCCTCCCCCAACCCTTCCTCCTTCATCACGGTCCGATGTCCCCGCTTCTGCAGTTTTTTTATGGGGGAAATGGAACGGAAAGTAACGAGTTGGGAAAATTGCGACGGTGTTCTTGTAATGGCCTCTTTTATGACACCCGAGATGATGACTTTTTTTTGTAATTGCCCTGAAAGCATTATATCATTGGAGGCCAAGCCAGTACTTCAACCATGTTTAATCTCCTCAGATATTTTATCTCTCTGCATAGAACAGAGTTTCACGCAAGCTTTGATACATACGTCAACTTATGTGTATAAACAGCAATATCGTGACGGTTTATTTTCCAAGAATTGATGACAATGGTACGAATGTAGTGTACGTAGTTCAAGAACATAGGCGAAGGAGGAGGCTTACACCTCTATGCTCTTTTTCCTTACCACACGATACTATCACTCGATGGATGATGGTAGAGGTGGTCGTGTCATTATCGATGATAATGGATTATTTATCATGGACTGGATAATGGATCAGATCTGATAACTAGTGGTATGAGACTGATTGATTATTTTGTGTTACCTGCCGCGAGAACCATACATCTTTTATTCCCGTAAGTGTAGTATATCATGTATCTTGAGAGGTGGAGGTGTCTCCCCGCTAGAAATTGAGATGTGATAGCATCCTATAAGTTGTCATGTGGAGTTTTCTCCTGTAAGAATGTCACCGGCGGGGCATTGCCCTTACCAGAACATACTCTAAGCTCCCGAGCGGTCTCCCATCACACGGAGAAGTTAATGTGTACGAGGGAGATAAGAGGACAAGAACGAGGATGGACAGATCGCGCTGGGTCTGTAGCCCATTTGTTATAGTACTGCTCCGATATTCGCTGGATTAAAGAAACCACGGAAAACTACCGATCAGAGCGAACGAAATGCGCGAGCGGATTTGGTGGTATAACGGTCAGCGTACCGGACTGTTGTACACGAGTTTGCGAGTTCACAACCCGATCGAAGCCATAGAGTTTGAAGGGCGAAAAACTCCTTCGTACGCCTTCCTTCGGAGGGGAAGTAAAGCCGGCTGTCCCATGTAGTAGATTTATTGCATTAAAAGATCCTCAAGCCTAAAAGAAGCTTCTGAGCAAAATTGAGATCCGCCTGTTTCGCTGTCCAAAATAATACCTCCTTTCTCCGCTAGGTGGTGAAAGGTGCGTATCAAAATTTGCGTAGTTAGACGGAAGAGCGGACCTGATGGCCCGAGTCTCGCCACGTAAAATAAGGCACTAACTAACTAAATACTTATCCAAACAGCGACAGAATTTGTCTTTGCTAATTAGCTAGTGTCGAAAATACGCTACCGTTGGAACTTGAGCCCTATGGTGGCATGCGATGTTAGACACGTCATAAACATGTAGTGATAACACATAACATACAGTGTGAAACTTAACTTTGGGGTCTGATGACTGCTCAGAGGTCTTGAAAATATTTCCAAGCTTCTGGGTGAGCGAGGCACGTTGATTGCAAATGCAATATTCTTCGTTCAAGAAAAAATTCTGTTTCCGTTTGAAGTTTTATGAAATACTAATTTGCATCGCGCTCAGAAGACTTTCGAGAAATAGCATATGCTTGAATTAATGAAGTATAAATACTTAGAGAAATGAGAATAAAGTAGGTTCTACGTAAGAATACTTCCGAGAAGTTGAACTACTGAATATTCATTGTGTTGTTTTTTTTATTGCTGTATATTGTACATTTTACACAAAAATGGAACTAAAATATCATCCTCTCTAACCATGGCCAAATACCATTATTGAATACATGTTTTCAGAACATGTATTAAAAATCTTCGGTCATTGAAGCTCGTGTAAATGGAATTAATCACCCCAGTAATTGTTCGGAGTATTTGGATACCACATGGTCAATATGTGTTTGTTGTTGTGGTTGTTGTTGTTGTTGTTGTTGTTTCTTTTTCGAGATGGTGTTAACGAGTTCATAATTTCTTCAATTAAACTGCAAAAAACAATTGTTTGTTTGTTACATTCGCATAAGTGTAGTAGTTTGCAAGTTATAGTTTTACAAAGTATCTTGAGGGATCTCCATACCCTATGCAAGTATCTGCGAAACTTATCGATTTCGCCTTCACAGTCTCACCACCTGGTTCCACAAATGGCGACTCAAGATAAATCCCACAAAAACACAATCACATATTTTCACCCTCAGAAAAACTAAAATCCCTCCACCTTTAAAAATAACTCTCAACTCTCCTGGTTAAAAAATTCCACGCCCACAAATCCACAAAGGAGCACTAATAGATAGACATATAAAATAGAAGCAACACATTAAGGCAGTCCTACAAAACCAACAGCATAAGCAATCAAACTATATCCACTGATTAATTCCTCATCCACTTTAAAAGTTGAAACCAAATTGCTCCTCTACAAAAGTATTATCAGATCCACCTTGACATATGCCTGCCCAGGCTGGATAAAAGTTGCACCTAGTAATATAAACGCTTTACAAACTTTCCAAATAAATTTCTCAGCAGATGATGCGTCTTCACACATACCTAATAAACAAGCCTTCAGCAAACAAGAAATGAGCCTTCACACATACCTAATAAACAAATTCATTATGAACTCCAAATACCATCAATCACAGATCATCTGGTCAACTTATCCTCCAAATTTTTTAATCTCTTACCATCCTGCCCAAGTAAAGCCCATTTTCAACTAGAACAACAAGCAAACTCACCAAACAGAATCAAATCTAGATTCCCTAAAGACATTTTCAAACCGCTTTAAAATCATAACTTAACAAAAACTTCCAAACCTTTCTACCTATACTAATCCTTCCTCAAATTCACAGTCAATAGAAATAAAATCAAATTACAATACATACATATATATATATATATATATATATATATATATATATATATATATATATATATATATATATATAGGAACTGTGTCAATCTGGACTCAGAGTATTAAGATTTCTTCATATTTTAGCAAAATATCCCCCTGACATCCTATCGATTAGCTAGAACTCTCTGTCTTTACCTTTATCAAACAAACTCTCTTATATAGTCTATATTTCTGCGAAAACTTTTAAGTTCCATTAGTGCTTAGCCAAATCTCCTCGAACATCATTTCAAGAATTTCTTACTAGCACTCAACATTGAGTAAAACTAAAATTTCCACGAAAGTGGCTGTCAACTATTATCAAGTTATTCTTTAAGCTTTTTTCAAGAATCTGGAGTTAGTATCAATCTGGCTTGAGAGCATTAACGCTTCGTGAAATTTCCATCTGGCCAGCCACCGATAGAACTTCTCAAATGGTATTATTTGGTAATCTAGTAATCTGTCACTTTTAACTCTATCAAACAGGCTTCACCATATTCCTCAAAAAACGTTCTATCGTCCACCGCTGAATATAAAAAACTGCATTTCCAGAATCTAGGAATTGTGTCAATCTGGATTCAATCAAGCAGAGAATTGAAATGTCATAAGTCATATCCACAAAATTTTCTTGTGATCCATGAATAGCTTCGATAGAATCGTCTCCAACTGTGTATTAAACATCCACTTTGAGCTGTATCAAACGGCCATCACCAAACTTCCTAGAAATTCCCCAGGGCCCATCTTCGATTTGCCAGAACTCCATCGGCATTTCGTGAACCTAGCAATTCAGGAATGCGACTAGAACTGGCGCCGCCGCCGCCACCGCCGCCACCGCCGCCGCCACCGTCGCCGCCACCGCCGCCGCTGCCACCGCCACCGCCGCCACCGCCACCGCCGCCGCCACCGACGCCGCCGCCGCCGCCGCCACCGCCACCGCCGCCACCGCCACCACCGTCGCCGCCACCGCCGCCACCACCGTCACCGTCACCGCCGCCGCCACCGCCGCCACCGCCGCCACCGCCACCACCGCCATCACTGCCGCCACCGCCGCCACCGCCACCGCCACCGCCACCGCCACCGCCACCGCCACCGCCACCGCCACCGCCACCGCCACCGCCACTGCCAGCGCCAGCGCCAGCGCCACCGCCAGCGCCAACGCCAGCGCCACCGCCAGCGCCACCGCCAGCGCCACCGCCAGCGCCACCGCCAGCGCCACCGCCAGCGCCACCGCCAGCGCCACCGCCAGCGCCACCGCCAACGCCACCGCCACCGCCAGCGCCACCGCCAGCGCCACCGCCAGCGCCAACGCCACCGCCAACGCCACCGCCACCGCCACCGCCAGCGCCACCGCCAGCGCCACCGCCAGCGCCACCGCCAGCGCCACCGCCAGCGCCACCGCCAGCGCCACCGCCAGCGCCACCGCCAGCGCCACCGCCAGCGCCACCGCCACCGCCACCGCCACCGCCACCGCCACCGCCACCGCCACCGGCACCGGCACCGCCACCGCCACCGCCACCGCCACCGCTGCCGCCACCGCCACCGCCACCGCCACCGCCACCGCCACCGCCACCGCCACCGCCACCTCCGCCACCGCCACCGCCACCGCCACCGCCACCTCCACCTCCACCTCCACCTCCACCACCGCCACCGCCGCCGCCACCGCCACCGCCGCCGCCGCCACCGCCACCGCCGCCCACCGCCGCCACCGCCACCGCCGCCACCGCCGCCACCGCCGCCACCGCCACCGCCGCCACCGCCACCGCCACCGCCGCCACCGCCGCCGCCGCCGCCGCCTCGTTTCCCGGAACCGCCCCACGGGCTGGCAGCCAGCCGACGCAATTTTCCGCCTAATCAGCACCGGTGCTCGGCGCTCTCCTTGCGAGTCGACTCGGCGCCGGAATCGCAGCGAGCTCCGCGCGAGGGGCTGAGCGCGGGGAGGTGCCCGCAACACGTGCGAGCCAACTTGGGGAACACATTGTGTCGCAAGTTGCTGCGCGAAGTTGCACGCGCAAAACAGGAAAAGCAAGGGAACTGGCGGCGCTGGCGACGGTGGAGGTCGATGAGGGGGAGGAGGGAAGTTGCTGGAGGTGTCGGCGGCGGCGGCGGCGGCGGCGGCGGCGGTGGCGGTGGCGGTGGCGGTGGCGGTGGCGGCGGTGGCGGCGGTGGCGGCGGTGGCGGCGGTGGCGGTGGCGGTGGCGGTGGCGGTGGCGGTGGCGGTGGCGGCGGTGGCGGTGGCGGCAGTGGCAGCGGCGGCGGCGGCGGTGGAGGTCGATGAGGAGGAGGAGGGGAGTTGCTGGAGGTGGCAATGGTGCAGGCGGTGGAGGATGTGGTAGCCACATGATTAAATGTTTCCCAGTACCAACTTTCGAATATTCTGGTACTAATGGCAATTGATTCTGAAATTGTTGTTTTAATGTTAAAATGTTTTTAAGGCACACAGGAAGTTCGTTAAACTTAACTCGATATCAAGTCATTTTATATATCATAAACTAATGAAAATCATGGTGGAAAAAAATCTTTGCACCATAAATGGAAGACTAAAGGTGCGTGTCCACTAGAGAGTAACTAGCGCGAGCTAGTCTCAAGAGAAGCTCGCAATACCCTGTCCACCTTGCGAGCGATTCGCAGAAATACCTGCCTCTCGAGAGTGCACTCGCCGCGCCCTCTCGAGATTACCTCACACATGCCTGTCCACTGGAGAGCAGTAGGCTCGGCGATGCGAGAGTTAAAATGGAGGCGAAAAAGACTGTGACGGCGGCTTTCGTTACGTAATGTTCTTCTTTGCAAAAGAAGAAAAGTATGTGGGTGAGAAAGTGGATTGATCGTCGATCATAGATGAGTGCTTTCTCGACACTTGTCAAACTATTTGAAATAGAGGATGGGCAGCATTTTAGATAAATTTTAAGCGACGTACATTGATTAACCTAACCTCAAACTTCAAGATCACGCACAATAGTTTCCGTTAGTAGGTTACTTTTTTACACGTTTTACTTGAATATCAAATATAAATAATCACACATATCAATAATTTTTATACTTTCTCGAATATGTACGTATAAGTGGAGTAATATACGTAATATAGAGAAAGTTATGAAATGCTGCGGAAAATTCGATTTCGAGATTTGAGAGAAAATTCACGTTTTAGAGCCCCCTGATACCGAAAAAGTATTTTGTTTTCAAAACGCCCGTCTGTCTGCCTGTCCGGCAGTGTGTGAACAACACTAGTGCCTTAACTATTCGTACGATTTTTCCCAAACTGAATATCCCCCGGTCGATCTGGCCTGACTCGAAGCTCTGCATAAAACATTCTTTAAATTTTGGAGATAATTCACGTGAAACCCCTCGAACATTTTCAACATTATCTTCAAAGATAGCTCCAATTATTTTCTTTAAATTTCCTGCAAGATTAGAGTGAAATACGTACTAGAGAGTGTGTGCCATTCTGTGCCACCACTAGTTTACTTCTTAACTGGTTCGTTCCATTTCTAGTGCAATTTTCTGCTCGGTAGCAGCCATGTCGAGGCAACAAACACCAAATAGTCGCGGGCGCTCGCAAGCACTTCCAGCATGTTTCGAATGCTGAGAGTGAGTCGGTGCGAGTTCTTGCGCAGGCATGTCCACTGGCAAGTAGTTAAGATGGCGACAACTCTCCGCGGGTATCACGCCACTCTCCGTTGCCTACTCTCAGAACTGTGTCCATTGGCGAGAAACGCTCTCGACGCAAACTCACGAGAGCTTTGCTCTCAAGTGGACACGCACCTTAAGACGTCGTATCTTTTTCTCTTATAGTATGCGCTGACAAAATACCATCCTATGCCGTTCGTCTTGAACTATTGAATAAATAAGTTCTCATAAGAATCTAAATCGTACATAATCAATTATTCCATGCTTAAAATCTTGATATTTAAGCAAACCAGGATGTTGTTATCCTAGTACATGGTATTTTCATTACAGTATTGGTAAAAATACCACGATCCTAATGTCTGGCAACACTGGGAAAACGCAGAGATAGATGAGGAGGAGGAGGCGGAAGAGTAGGTGGACGTGGAGATTCTGGTGGATGAAAATTACACGATGAAACCGGCAGAGAAGGCGTTGACTAAAGAGGTGATTTTGAAGGAGAAGATAAAAAGGGAAATGGCGGTGGAGGCACTCGAAGGTAGGAGGTAGAAGAAGTGGCGGCGAAGGATGTCGGTGACGAGATGGTGACTAGGGAAGAGGTAGGAGGAAGAGATGGGAGATTGAATGATTGATTTTTTCGTGTTTCCGGGCGCGTCAACTACTCTGGTCATTAGTCTCGTTAGTGTAGTGCATGTTTTTTTCTCGGGAGATGGCGGTGATCTTCCCCCGCTGGATGGCGAGATCCGGCGCCGACCTACCGTCGGCTATTGGGGTTTCCCCCTAACCAAGACTCTCCCACCAGCGGGGCACCGCCCCATCCGGGACAAGCTCTAAGCTCCCGACCGGTCTCCCGGAATATGTGGTAGTGTAGTGCATGTTAGAGTAGGTGTGTGTAAGGGGAGAGGATAGGACAAGGAAGAGGAAGGACAGATCGCGCGCGGTCCTTGGCCCGTTTGGTAGGGTACTGCTCCAGCATTCGCCTGGTGTTGATCGGAGAAACCACGGAAAACTACCGATCAGAGCAGCCGGCCGCTAGAATTCTCCTCCAGACAGCGACTGAATTCGACCTAGCTGAAAAGCTAGTGTCGAAAATCCTGGCGCCGTGGGGAGTGGGAACCTAGGATCTCCCGGTCAGAGGCGCTGCAGTGACATCAGTTGATGCACTGAGCTACCGCTCCCGGTAAGAGAAAGATGGGAGATATGGTGGACGATACAACAGGAGGAAAGTAGGGATATTAGGGAGGTCGTTTGATATCAAATGGGATAGGTACAGGAAAATGACAGGGCCGAGAAGACGAATGAAAAGAGAATGAAACGTCTGAGATGTAGTAATGAAAAGGTAACGTCATTACGAGAGGTACGGAAAAGTAGAGAAAGGTGAAAAGTAGAAAGAATGAGAAGAAAACTAGAAAAAAAACTGACTTGGGAAGTGAACAAAACAATAATATAACACAAGCAAGAAACGAGAAAACAAATTAGGATACATTTGGAATGAAGTAAAAGTAAATTAGTGATCTAAGTAAATATAGAATTATTATTTTGTACTGTGGAAGGAAGCTTAAAAATGAAATCTCTATTGAGAAGAAGGTTAAGAAACTGAAGTTAAATTTACAGAAAAAAAACTTTCCTGCAGGTAAGCGATAAATTTCAGGGAACAATTTTTTTGAAGGATGAACTATGTGAACTGATCGAAATGATCAGTGATGGGGTGAAGAGATAAGTAGGAAAAAAATTGATGTAACTAACACATAATCTGACACAGCAGTAGGGAACCTGTCGGACATTCTCTTGTAGGACTAGAAAGCAAACTTATTGTTCACAAGACAGAGGTATTTATAACAATAAATGTGTGTTATTTATATATATAAAATTATTTTTACAATGAAAAATTAAAATAGGTCAACTTTAATTTTCCTAACATGTTGAGCTAAGAAAAAAATTATTTCAATAACTTATAAATATTATGGTATACAACGAAGAGTATATTACACATTACTTGATTGTTGAGAGCCCATACACTTCTGTATTCTTTTCTGTCGGTGCTCTATCATCGTTTTTAAGTAAGTTCCCCATACGTAGTGATGACTTTCGGAAACTTCATTACCAAAGAAAGTTTGTATTAGCCACTTTAATTCTGTGTCTTCACAAGTACCTAGAGCATCTAACTCATCATTTTGTCCTGGATGTTGCAGAGCAATGATTCTGTGTTTATTCTGTGTTTTGGCATTACAAACTACTTTTTCGGTTCAACAAATCGTTCCTAAAATGACATCGTGTTTGCCGTTTATGTTCTGGTCAATTGCGTCATCACACATTCAGCCAATCGCAGGAATAGAATCGTGGGGAGGTACCGGTGAACCAAACAGCCAATCACCGTTTATCGAACTGATGACAAATAGCCGTTGCGTCACAATGAAATTGTTAGCAAAGACTGACATTGAAACTTTCCAAAATGTATAATGCTGTTTCACAAAAAACAACGTATGCGACTTGTTTATAATGTTCGTGCAAATTTGCATTCGTGTAAAATTTGAAAACTCGCTTTTAACGTCACCGTTTTTCAAAACAAGTACTCATGCAATTATAAACTAGTTGCATAATGTAGTATTATGTATTTTTGAAGCGTATTAACGCTAAATAATTATCACACGTCCTAATTTTTTAGTCGCTGTCTGGAGGAGAATTTGAGCAACGGTCGTTTTCCGTGGTTTCTCCGACCAACACCAGGCGAATGCCGGAGCAGTACGCTACCAAAGGGGCCACGGACCGCGCGCGATCTGTCCTACCTCTTCCTTGTCCTCTCCTCTCCCCTTACACACACACTTACACAAACATGCACTACACTACCACATATTCCGGGAGACCGGTCGGGAGCTTAGAGCGTGTCCCGACTGGGGCGGTGCTCCGCTGGTGGGAGAGTCCTGGTTAGGGGGTAACCCCACACGTCGCCGGATCTCACCATCCAGCGGGGAAAGATCACCGCCATCTCCCGAGGAAAACAACATGCACTACACTTACTGGACTAATGACCAAATCAGTCGACGCGTCCGGAAACACGAAAACATAATCCATCAAAAAACGTCCTAATTTTCGTCTGCCGTAAATCAGTGCGTTAAGCGCTGGCTCGGTGCACGGCAGACACGCGAGCGGGAGAGCGCCGTGTAGTGACGCGGGTTGCCAGCGCCGAGTCTGCCGCTTTGCGCGCGCGGCCTGGGGGTGGGTGTCGCGCCAGACAGTTGCCGGCGCGGTGGCAGGCGCGCGCCCGCAAGAAGTGCCCGCGGTCTTACACTTGTCGAGCTGCGAGGCCCCGCGGGATTAAAAAGAGCACTTCTGCGCTGGCAGGGCTGCTCGCGCCGCACCGCCCCTTTCTACCCTGCTTCTCTGGGTCTCATTCCGCGCACCACCCGCCTCCAGTCATTCCTCTCTACGGTTCTCCATACATATTTTTGTCGACTTCAGAATTATAAAAACTGGTAATTATGTTTCAGAATAGATACAAGTATTTTCATTTATTTTTATGATTATGATTCATCAATTACGTTATGTCATCTGTAACTATTACTCCGTATCTACCTACTACCGTACCCGTGCATGAACTTCCGCGTGTTATACTCAGCTTAAAACAGTAAGTGCCTTCAAGGTCACGAGTTGACAGATCAATTTCAAAACTTTCTTTATGAATACAACAAAAGAAGAAACATAAAAATAGGATAAGTTTTACAACGTGACGATTTATTGATAGTGTTGGAATATTATATAAAACTTCACAAAAATTATATATGTGAGTATTTTATGCCGACCTGGATGGCCGAGGTGGCTAAGAGCGAGTACCGACTCAGCTCTTCGGTCCGAACGGTCGCGGGTTCGAGTCCCGCCTTGGGCATGGCTGTTTGTCCCATGACTTTGTGCGTGTGTTGTCGCGGCGGGCCTCGCGTTCTGCTGACCCCATATCAGAGAAGCCCGCAAGTGTGTTGGTCTAGTGTATGGTCGAATACGCGTCCCTTCGGGACGTTAAAGGGCAACCGGCTGTCGGCTGGATAAAAGCCGAAGGAAGGAGTATTTTATTTTGTAGTTTAGATTTGTTAATTGCTTTTAGTTATAAAGTGAATGTTTAGAAGTTCAACCTTTAAATTAAAAAAATGTCATTTTTTGGAGAAAAGTGAGCGAGGTAATTCGGAAATTTCCAATTGGGATCAAGAGAACAGCTATCGTGGCGTGGCCTAGCAGAGCATCGCAGGGAGTAAGGCGGAGAAGGGATTCAATGGAAGAGATAGAGGTAGGTACCGCCGCAGAGCATGAAAATATTGAATTCCTCTTCCTGTGAAATAATTTACTGCAATAAATGCCCGAGCAACGCTGGGTACTTCAGCTAGTATATATATATATATATATATATATATATATATATATATATATATATATATATAATAAATAGAAATACCCATCATTTAAATACGGACAGTAGCGGAATAGCAGTAAGAATTGTGTCATTAAAACCTTTCCTCATTCATCCCGAATGGTTTTCATATTTTCTTAAGGTTCTTCAAAACAAATCCGATATTTCTGCTTCAAATAGCGAACTTCGAATTTCTTCTCTTTTGATCTGAATGAGGGCAGTAAAATGAGGTCGTAACCTTTGACATTCACCTTGATCATGAACAAGCGTACATCCTACCCGCTGACACACTTAGTACATCTTGAAAGGGCCACCTCAGCGAATCCCTTTGAGAGCTATAGCGAATTTGCTTTCTCCTTGGAGAGCAACCGTTGCTCTTCAAGCCCCACTGCCTCATTGCCTCGGGAGGGAAGAACCACTACGACTATGGCGTCATCTCTCAGTCGCACACTCCATCTCAAAAGAATTAATTTTGGTGTTTAAAGAATCTTGGAACAATAATTCTTAATTAAGGACCTTAATTGAGACTAGAAATTACAAACGTCTCTGTAAAACGTTGAGAAATCTTTGTGTTTCTTAATTGATTAAAGTAATTAAATACTGAAATATCAGCGTTCCTTGGTAGGAGCTTCGCTTGAGCAGAATCCTGTTGGTGTTCTTCATCAAAGAGCGGTGCGAAGTAAAGAAGGCTGTGAGAAGGGGAGCAATTCTGAGGGATAAATGGCTACAGTGGGACCGGGAGCGGTAGCTCAGTGCATCAACTGATGTCACTGCAGCGCATCTGACTGGGAGGTCCTAGGTTCGAGTTCTGACAGCGGCAGGACTTTTCGACACTAGCTTATCAGGTAGGTCAAATTCAGTCGCTGTCTGGAGGAGAATTCTAGCATCCGGGTGCTCTGATTGGTAGTTTTCCGTGGTTTCTCCGATCAACACCAGACGAATTCCGCAGCAGTACCCTAACAAACGGGCAACGGACCGCGCGCAATCTGTCCTTCCTCTCCCTTATCCTATCCTCTCCCCTTACACGCACACACACACACACACACTTACACTAACATTCATTACACTACCACATATTCCGGGAGTCCGGTCGGGAGCTTAGAGCTTGTCCCGGCTGGGGCGGTGCCCCGCTGGTGGGAGAGTCCTGGTTAGGGGAAAACCCCACTAGCCGACGTTAGGTCTGCGCCGGATCTCGCCATCCAGCGGGGGAAGATCACTGCCATCTCCCGAGAAAAAAACGTGCACTACACGAATGGGGCTAATGACTAAATTAGTTGACGCGCCCGGAAACACGAAAATATCAGTCAATCAATCAGTGGGAACAGGCAAGGAGGCCTCTAAGTAGAGGAGTATTATAAGAATCGCAATCTGGGATCACTTTCTCTAGTTGTTACTCGTATTGTATTGGAATAATATGAAAATATGCATGCATTTTAATGTCGGGTTAATGTGACTTGTGCCAGCTAGCCGTGTTCTCAGACCTGAGCACTGTTTCTATTTTATTATCTACGAAAAGAAAAGTTAAGATTCGAATAAAATCGGTGAATATTCTTTTCCCACTCAATATCTAAAAGTAGGGGTGGGAAGAATCTTAGGTCAACCATTCTGGCGATTTGTCTTTGCCTTACACGTATCAAAATCGATAGTTCAATCACAGGAAGTAAAATATAACGATGAAGGTAAATGTAATGGTACATTTGTTTATGCCTAAAATAGTTAAAACAATTTTTGGTTTGAGGGGAGAATTGTAGATATAATATTTCACTATCTGTACAGATGAGAAGATTGAGATGAGAGATGTAGTGGTATGCTAATCCAACCACCCTCAACTACATAGTGACTTTAATTCCGCGTAAAATCTCTCAGCAATTGAAGCTGAAAACTGTTAATACCATTATACAAAACAAAAGTGATAATATAAATTTCTACTTTACGTAAACGTAATAGCGTACAGGGGAAACTCATCAAAGGGACAATGGCGTTTAGGGGAATGGTAAACTAGATATACTAGGCGTACTAGAAACGAGGGGTACGATTAAAAATGATGGTGGTATAATAGTGTCTTAATGTAGGAACATCCTCTAGAAAAGCAGTTCTGTAAACGTTTTGTTTCGATAGAACTAAACAGACTGAGTAACATGACATTAATGCTATTTTGATGTATTTTTTTTTATTTTTCAAAAAACATACACAAATGTAATTTTTTACGTCGTTAAATTGTATATTTACGTCGTTGCTTGTATATTTTTTAAATAATTTATCACATTTGTGAGTACAAGGGCTTCAAATGATTTCTTTCAATGTTTCTCGACACTCAAAAGCTTTATTTTTAAAGAAAATGAGCAGAGTCGCCCAAACGAGGAATGAAAATTGCCATAGTAACTCAAAGTACATGTTCGCAAAACCGGCTCCAAATGTTTAAGTGAATATTTGCATATTCAAAATTGTTCTATCTTTTTTATAGATGTTATTCAAGTGACATGTCAGTTGTATTATTAGAAGACCGAAAAATTGAGAACATTCAAAACAAGAAATGTACGATTGTTCTATACAAGTTCCTCAACTGGGAAAAAATTACAGGGAAACAAAAATATTAACTGATGTGCAGAAATAAATTATATTCTACAATTTTTGGAGAGTTAGTTAATTTTGAGAAATTCTTCTTTACTGAATACGATGTTGGTAGATTTTCATCCTTAAGTAACTTTATCTACTTGGCTGTCGGGGAGACACCGCGTTCTAGGCACAAATTCCAGCGTTTCGGCCGTCATCCTGCAACCTTCCTTACAATTGCATTTCGCCTGTTCTTGCATTTAGCTCTGAGGGTACCAAGCACTATTATTGATAAATAAGAATTGGAACGCTACGTCAATAACGCCATTAAATTTGATTCAGAAAACGTACAGGGCAATGTGCAGAACGACCGACCAACACATTACAATTATGATAGATATTTTTAAGAAATGCAAACATAATATTCTAGTAAATGTGTATATTTACAACAATAGATAAATGTCAATAATAAACAAAGATAATTGTTGATTTTCTTTGAATCGTGATTATAAGAATCACTTGGATTCATTTTCTACAGAAACATCCGACTTTTTGAGGCGATTTTTATAATCTTTCTTGCCGTTTATAAATTGTGTGTTACCATGATCTTGCCCCGAGCCCCTCAAGTATTTCTATTTAGAAATGTAATGAAATATGCAACAACCTACACCGAACTGACAAATATTTAGGTAGAATGAGGAATCTGTATCTTCAAGTTATATAGCAATACTTGAAGGGGACGAATGATAGTGATAATTTAGCTACTGTTGTAATATAATGATTGCGCAATCGTAGAATGATAGAGGACACTAGGGAATTGATACCCAAAGAAAACCAGCCGCAAACCTCTTGTCCACCACAAATTTCACATTGATCAATCGGAATTCAAAGCCAGATATCCAGAGTGGAAAAGCGAGCCTTCTGACTACTGCGCTGCCGATCTCCCAGAGATAGAGCGGGAAAAACCTTTATTTTAATGCCTGGGCTAATACCACTAAATGGCCATAACTGGAATGGAGGAACAATTTGATGAATATACTATGATAATAAGGAAATGATGTAAATGATGACAAGAAAATGGAATGGGAGGCAGCAGAAACGGGAGAACCCGGAGAAAACCTGTGACGAACCCACATTGTTCACGCAAATTCCGTGTCGATGAATCGAGATGTGTAGCGCGGTGTGCAGAGATGCAAGGTGTCCTCTTCAGTCGCTCATTGGCAGAATAGGGAGAATGTAGTTCCCCAGATAGATTCAAAAATTGACGATCGACATGTGCTCGGGTGGGGGGTGGGTGGGGCTGTCGAGCTAAAACGACTAACACAAACGACTTCCACCACTGAGACCTGACTTCTGACCAATCCGTGTAGAAGTTTTGGTGGAGAAAGCGAGAAGATGGGCAGGTATTCTTGGGAATCTCCCACTTGCTTCAAATTTAACTTCATGAATTATTATCACTATTGTCTGCAATTCATTATATTACTGAGTCTTAATGATCTGATCGTTTGAAACCACCCTAATATATATATATATATATATATATATATATATATCGTCGTCTTTCGGAAGAAAACACATGGACCACCATTTTGCTTAACCCAACCAACAGTTCTATTCGAAAATGCACGTCTACTGGAATTGTAAATACATTGTGCACGAAGGTTATGTGCTTCCAACATTAATATTTCCAGATACGAGATCTCAAGGGCTTCATATCCTCGTGAAGGAGATGGAAAAGAGTCAGCAGGACCCAGATGGTGATAGCGCAGTGGCAGTGAAAGACATGGAGAAGACGCCTATGACAGTGGCGTTGGCGGTATTGTGGTCGGCCTGGTTCGTTACTTCCCTTGATTGTGCCTCTCTCCGAAAATTGAGCACGTTCTCGCCGAAATCTAGAGCATTATTCGTGATAATTCTACAAAGGAAATTCGTACCCTGTGTGAATTTATAAGCTCTTTCAAAACTAATTTTCTCCAAATAAGAACTACTGCAGAACGACGAGAGAGTTGAGAGTGATGAAATATTCAGATATCGTTTGTCTTGCCTCGTTAGTTCTCAGTAATGAGTTCCTGTTAAAATGTTTTAAACTGAATTATAATTACATAATCGGTTTTGATTGTTTTTCGTTTCAATCTTCTACTTCTTAAGACTTTTCATAAGCTTTAAAATGTGCATTACCTTTAAATACTGAATATGTAAGTAATTATTTTTACCAATAACGGTCTAATTTCCAAAAGAAAAGTTGATAATGTTATATGAATATGAAGAGGGTAATAGTAAAGAGAAAATTCAGAAACATTGTAATGGTTATACAAGTATTAAGTAAAGATTTAGTGGGTCTATCTAAAACATTTTTTTAATGAAATTTATTTATTTTTGGTTGCATAAACATTAGTCTGGTTGCATGCAATTCTATTAGCTACCATTTAAATAATACTTTATAATTCATCAAATAATTTTAGCCTTTAGAAATTTGAAAACATTATAAATGTGAGACGTTTTTGTTATTAATTTGGAAACACCATTTGAAAGCGAATATGTCGTACATAACTCTGAATACACTGGGAAATGCATTAAGATATGTTGAATAGGTATTGGGATGTAACATGATATACTAAGTGATGGAGATTCTTCCTTGCACAGTTGTGAATGGGTAAGCTGCCTATGTCCTATGCGAAGTCTTGCGAGAGTATTTTCTTCTTTTCTTGTTTAAAGTGGAGGAGCGTCATTATCAAAAATGCCTTTTCTGAGACTCGGAAAATTATTATACCACGTAGTGTTCCAGTGGAACTTAAATACGTCTATGGAGGTCTTTCTTTATAACGCCATGTAAAACCGTTTTATCAGGGAGAGGGAGTTTAATTGCTTAGCAGCTGAATCCACCAGGATATTACCTTGGATTTCTTTATGGGAAAGTATTTATTCAATTTTATTTATTTATCTAAAACACTTGTTCTATCGCATAAGGAGTAAATCTAGACCGATTTCTAAAATCTAGACCGATTTCCAAAATCTAGAAAAAACGCAAATATGACTTGCATGATTGGTTGCTTTTTACGTGTAATGAGTTGCTTAACATTTACGCATAACCCGCTCGTTTTATAGTCAATAATTTTGAGGCAGATGAACTTTCACTAACTGACAGCCCTGCAAAGTTGCAAAAAGTATGGCGCCACGCAGCCAGAATTACTGATCATAGAGGCAAAAATCCTCCGCCAACGCCGGATCGGTGTAGCAACCGTTCACTGTAGCAGCGAGTATCTGTCCTCGCTCTGCGTCTCCGACCAGTCTCCTTCACCATATTGTTCATCGAGAGCACAAAGCAGGACCAGATGAGCTATCGATAACTCAGAGCCACCATTTCCGCTGACTCGGCAGCGATTCTGATCAGGTGGTTCTAGAGTTTGAATCCCGCCGGTGGCAGATTTTTGACACAAGCTGTAGAGTTTCGTTGAATTCAGCCGCAGTGTGGAAGGTAATTCTAGTGACCGGCTGCTCTGATCGATAGTTTTTCGTGGTTAAATCCATGATCACTACCAAGCGAATGCCGGAGTATTTCCTTAACAAATGGACCACGGACCGCGCGACATCTTTCCGATCTTTTCCTTGTCCTATCTTCCCCCCTTACGTACACATTCACTTGCAAGATCTACACTACCGCACATGTCGGGAGAGTAGTCGAAAGCGGAGAGGTTGTCCCGACTGGACTGAAGGTCCACTCGGGGAGATACTTAGAGATGAAAAGTTCCAGAAAGCGGACGTGTAGGTTGGTGCCATATCTCACTATTCAGCCGAGGAGGAACACCGCCACCTACAGGTATAATATCAATCGCTACACTAACGGGTCTAATGCCCATAACAGTTGAAGTTGTCGGAATCATCAATCAACCAAGCAAGAGTTTCACTAAAACAAATCATCAGCAGAAGAGCTGAGACAGTTACTTTAAATTATTTCATTTTTAAAAAGGTAAATACTTGTATAAAGATATTTAAAAGTATTGAAATTAATAATATTTATAATTAAGATTTCTAAAATCTCTACAAAATGGATAAGAGCGTAGATAAAGCAATTTTATTAATAATTAAATTGTAATTAAAAACTAGAAGAAGTTGTTAGACCTGTTGTGGGGAAGCATAGACGTGCCAGCGCATTAATCTTCTTTCTTGCAGGAGTGCTAGTTAGGTGCAAGATGGTGCGAAAAATATTCTGGGAAATGAAATTGCTAGAGTTTGTAATGATGTCAGGATAAGAGGGAGCTGATAAAGGTATTGAAATTTTTGAGCATCAGGTCAGAAAATGTCAGAAGTGTTTGTGAGATAAAATGTTTTATTTAAAAAATATAAGTTTTGCAAATATCTTACCCTTTTAATTTTGAAAATTATAATCAAAATGAATTTCGAAATCAGTTGCACCCGCTCAATTCACTAAATAATAATTTCAAATAATTCCCCAAATTTTCTTATTATATTTAACAGTGTAATTCATTTTAGTTCCTAAATATCATCTTCATTGTTAAACATTTGTAAGTTTAAAAATTATCTAAAAAAATTGTCAAAATTTCACTGCAAGCAGAACATTATTTTGATATTGAGTGAGAGGGTATGAGAATGGTAATGTGTACGTTATTTCCACAATATGATGGTAGAGAATTATTATTTTTTCTTGCGATTTATTTATTTTTTATTGTCATGCTAACATCTAAGCCTTCCTTGGAATAGCTGAAAGATTTGATAGAGAGCTGACAACGGAGATATGATATTAATCATTGATTTGATTTATTTAGTCACTATTTGCCCACACTAGTCATACTTCGCCTACTACTCATCGATAAGCATTTGTATCTCAGTACATAACGGAGAATGCTGAGCGGTCTTACCGGTATACCGCAGGTCACCTGAAATATGAAAATGATAAACGATTATGAGGTATAAATGTCAGTGAATGGGATTATGGTACAAATGGAGTAAGTGGTGAAAGGAGATGTCAAAGAAGCGGGGAAAACTGACTTGCTCTACTGATAACTTGAACCCTCAGTCATCAGAATATTGTTCTTGGAGGATTCTCAACTTCCCAGTACCACCGAGATCGGTAAAAGCAATATTTATTCTCCAGTCTACAACGACGAATTTTGAAGTTCATTTGATTACTTATAATTTATTAACTTTAAAAATTAAGGAATTCACAAAATGTATCATATAGGGTGTCCAGACTGTCCCGCATCAAAAGATAGCGCTGTATACATCATCTGATGACGAACAAGAACGTATAATACCTTCGGTCAAAATCTTAAGCATACCCCAGTAAAAAAAATATTTTTCAAGAGATCTGAAAGAAAAAGCGTGTAGAGTATATTAAAAGCTATACGATTTTATATCAAACTCAATGTTTTCCACCAGTGAACCATATGCGTTTTGATTAGGGGCGTCTCATATACTCTTAACTTAGAGCTGTACCATATATAGGCCCAACGAAGAAATATTACATTTGTCAGTGAGATCCACGCGAAGCACTATATGCTAAGCAGCTCCTGTGCGCGGCTTCCGTCCTTACGACTGAGGTCACAGAGCATCTGTCTTTGTTAGCGGTCTCCCCGGCCGGACTCAGTTTTTGCAGAAAGCAAAGACTTATCGCTACAGCTTTAACTGCTAGGTGACTACTTACGACTGGTTGTACAGACGGCAGCAAGAGGAAAGTCATAAAACTCTCACAAACGAAAAGGCAAAAATTCCCACGCCACACAGACGGTCAATTTTTATTTCCCATTTCAATGTACGCATAAATTGTTGAAATACTAAGCAGATTGTGGTCGTGTCAGAGGTGGCAATAATTCCTAGGAAGAGTGAAAAAGTCAAAAGCAATGAAACAGGTTCGATTTTTTATTGATTCATCTATGTTTCCGGGTATGACAACTTCTGTAGTAATTACTCCTGTTACAATAGTGAATGCTTTTTATGCCTGAAGGTCATGTAGTTCCTACTCCGCTGAATGGTGATATGTGGCATCGATTTACACGTGGCTTGATGTGGATTTCTCCCCCCAAGTATCGCCCTCTAGAGGAGTTGGAACAAACTCTAAATTCCCGATTGGTCTCCCGATATGTGTGGCAGTTGGGTGGGGTTGAGGATAGAACAAGAAAGAGGAAGGAAAGATCGGGCGAAGTTCATGGTCCATTTTTTAGAATATTGCTCTGAAATTTCCCTGGTATTGAGCGGAGAAAACACGGAAATCTTCCTATAAGATCAGGCAAATGCCTGAGTACTCCACCCAACAGCTGAAATCGACTTGCCATAAAGCTAGTGTCGAAAATCTGCCCCCGTTTGGACACGAACCCTAAAACATCTCGGTCAGAGTCACTACACAGTCATCGGCATTGCTGGCTTCGAGAAAAACGCATACGATTCGATTTTTAGTCTTTTTTAGTGTTAATCTGCAATTTCTCCTACCTGATGTTACGCCTATATTCTAATATTCAGATTATCATTGCTTATGATGCAGATGAAATTATCCGATGAGGAAGAAAGAAGTTCACGTATTAATTTATGTCGTTTCAAAAAAAGTCAATTTTTGTTAGTTCGGGCAAGATATTAATATAGCCCACAAATGTCTGGCAATATGATCAAGTATTTATGCAGGCTTAAAATTGCTTACCGTTCGTTAGATTGACATGTACAGAATTGTTACTTATACAAGCTCTGTTAAGATTCACAGAATCCTTTCATTCAATATGAAGAAACGTTTCTCACACCGTAGTCTACAGAATGAGATATTATTACACATTCTCTTACATTTTTGCTTGTTAGACGCTTCTCTACCCTATCTGTTCAGAGCCTGTAAAATTTGCAGATGTATTTGTAATTAAACTAATTACTTGATACTCTAGGCGACTGAATTACAAAATTTTACCACTCTGTTCGGTAATAACGTTAATATGAATATTGTGTATTTACAAGAGTGTATTGTAGTCAATTACAGGGAGACATAGAACAAGTGACAAAGGATAAAATGGTTTTGAAGAGAAATATATATTACAGGCTTAATATCGAAATGGGCAAATAGTGAAGAGGGTGGGTTTTAATATGCGAGAGTTCTCACACGGCTGTGCTAGTTTCTTATAATTGAAATTTCTTGAGAGTCAATTACAATGTAACAATTCGCACGCAATAGTATATTCTGCAACGAGCGTAGAATGATGGCTATTATTCACGAGTGGATGTTTCCGACGCGAGCGACGTAGGAGCGAGTGTCGGAATTTCCACGAGTGAATAATAGCCATTCTACGCAAGTAGAAGACTATACTTTCTCTACGACTTTGATATTGAAGTTTCAAAAATACTAAATGATAACATGTGAAAAGTTTTTTTTTTATTTTTTGAAATAATGTTACATTAATTCTACTTTGAACTTCATTAATTAAATATTTTATAACATTAACGTCAAACAAGTAAACAAAACAAGTATTACCAATGTAAATAGTATAAAGTAGAAGGTTTAAATTTTTCAGCAAGCATTGTAAAATAAGCCAATACAACATTCTCAGAAAAAGAATTGGTTCTGTTTGAATTTCGCCACTCAATGAAATCATTGTATGATTTATCATAAAATTTTCTTGATTTTTCTGGTAACAAGTTGTTTGTTGATGCTTTCGCAGCTTCCACAATCTCTGGCGGTGCGCAGTCTACGTAATCTTCATCACTATTACTGATGGAAGAATCTATAATTATAAATCAATGTGAGCGTTTTAATCTTACAATGTGACTACAATTATGTGAACTCGCATACTGTTTCGTGATTCACCTGTCTTACGATAGTTGCGGAAGAGCACTCAGCGACTCTGTAGGCGACTGCGAGAACCCTAAGTCGTTGTGTAATGAACTAGGACGAATGCGATTGGTCGAAAGGTGTTTGAGAATAATATTCTCACACGGCTTGTGGAATTGGCATGATTACTGCATCCGATAACATGGAGAAATGAATACATTCTGCTATAGTCGTAGAGAAAAACCTTTCTAAACGCAGTATTGCCTTCCGAACAGGCATCGTTAATGGATACCTAAGACTTGCTTATATTCCCAACGTACGGAAACAAGCAGTAATCATTCCACTTTTAAAACCTAACAAATTCTCCAATGACCCCGCCAGTTACAGACCCATAAGTCTCCTACCTGTATTAAGCAAATTAGAAACAAATATTATTTGGACTCAACTGTTTCCTGGCTATTATAACATCATTCCTTCCTGTTTGTTTGGATTTAGATCAACTCATTCTACAGTTCACGAACTTCTAACCACTGTAACCACTCTTCTCCAACTTTAAAAGCAGGCTGTTCTGAAATTCCTGATAGATTCACTCAACGCTTGGTACTGAGTGAATCCATCAGGAATTCAAGAACAACCTGGTTGTAAATAAAATTGTATTACATTGCTTTATATATTATATTATATTATATTATATTATATTATATTATATTATATTATATTATATTATATTATATTATATTATATTATATTATATTATATTATATTATATTATATTATATTATATTATATTATATTATAATATATTACATTACATTATACTATTTAACCCATAAAAGCTCTAAAATTCAAAAAGGCATCATTATATCTACCAATCAGGCTTTGGTACAAGGTGCAGGGATGTAGCAACGCAACAGACGGCACGAGGCCCCGCAAGGTGTCTGCCTCTCGGCGTTGCGGAGGTTACTTCGTTAGCGGGCGCCTCCAGTGGAGAGGATCCAAAATAACTCCCCTCAGTGGCATCCCTCGCGAGGACCCTCGTCTTCCTCGCCTCCCTCGTCTACTTCTCCTGCTGTCGGCACGTACGTTCGCGCTTATTTTTTCAGCCAGCACTATGTATTTGCATAAGGTAGTTTACACCATCGTTGGATTCTCTTGATTTTCACCCAGAAAGTCAATAGTGAGTACACATTTTTTAACACTAAATATATAATATAGTGTGAAAATATATGTAATATAATATAATCAATAATTTGAAGTCTAATATCTCTCTCTCGCCTGCGTGTTCAAATTCTACTGTTGGCTCACAAGGCTGGTTGGAATATCCTTTAACAAAATATAAGTAAAATTAATAAAGTTTCTAGGCCTCTCAATTCAGTCAAACCTCAAACGGATTATCCATTTACGTGAATTTATCACCAAATTAAGTTCATTATATTACGCATTCCCAAGACTTTCAAATTCAGACAGCGCTCATGCAGCGTGCATTTTGCAATGTAATTTTTGGCTTGAGATATGACATTTTGCAGAAACATCCTGAAATATATAGACTTTTAGAAATAAAAAAAAGCGCGAATAATAACAACTGCCATCCTTTCCTTCCTGCAAGCATCACTTCATTGAGCTCGGATTCTTCGCATTGTCTGACGTATTAATTTACGAATCCGAAGTTTTGGTAAGAACTGAATGACGGTAAGGTTGGAACATATTTCCATGCAATGCAGATATTTATAATTACAACACCCTTCGTAAGAATAATATTCAACAGTTGTCAGTATTGTAATAGTACAAATGATGTGTTGATATTCAATTAATGTTATTTATATTCCTTTTTAAAAACTCAATCAGATGTGTTTACAAGCATAACCGTATTATCCTCTTAAATAAACAGATTTCTGGACGGAATCCATTGTTTAGTATCCCATAACCGCCGTGGAGCGAGGGGATGGAATTGTTGAACGCGCGCAAACCTTCCTGCAAATACAATGGAAATAGAATGTTAGTTTCAAATAAATAAATAAATAAGTATATAAATAAATAAATAAATAAATAAATAAATAAATAAATAAATAAATAAATAAATAAATAAATAAATAAATAAATAAATAAATAAATAAATAAATAAATAAATAAATAAATAAATAAATAAATAAATAAATAAATAAATAAATAAAATCTGAGTGGATTATTTCCTCATAATGTAAATTTGAATTGAAATTGTAAATTTGTGACTAAACATATTTCTAATATAAAGATCAACTTTTTTCGAGTAACATAATAAATATTTTCTATTTATCTTGTAATAACCAGCAATATAGCCAGCCTGGAGAGACGAGGTCGTTAAGGCTGAAGGGCCGTAGCAGCCTCAGCTCCAAGGTTCGCGGGTTCGAATCCCGCCTCGGGTATGGATGTTTGTGTGTGTTAGTGTTGTCATTACGTGTTCTCTCTACAGTTCCCTTTATAGTTACAAACTCACAATGATCGCTATATGACCTAATATGTTGAAAAGCGATCTTAAAAATTAGCAATATAAGAATATTCTGTTTAAAAAGAATCTCATTAAATATAGAAAGAAATTACACAAAGTCTCGTACTCTGAGTGAGGAATTAATGTTAAAATACTAAATATAAATATCTTTGAGTGTCACGAAATTAAGTAGAAAATAAAAATTACACATATTCCGTGATTGCAAGCACTCAAATGTTGAAATACAAATGTAGGACTTTTAATTCCTGAGGAAGAAATAGCGAACAGGTTGAGAGGCGGTGATTGGGAGTCTTTGTCTCTTCACATATCTCTGGAGATTCTCCTGAGATAGATAAGTTACCGACTGCGCTAATAGTCGAATAGTTTTTAAATTGCGCTATTTTCAAACCTTTCCCTTTCTTGTATTTTGACCTTTGTTAGTTGAAGAAGTTCACAACGGCAAAATTAGTCCAAAACATCCTGCGGAAGTCATATTAGTCTGAAAATTCACAGGAGTGTTGCTTGTCTGTAGTCTGTTAACCTTTAGGGATACACCTCCCTCAGAGGATGATAAAACCTCTTCCCCAAACGTATTTGTTTGAATGATAGACGAGATTGCAAGACGCCAGAGCATTGACCATTCGGCGGCAAACATACTTGATAAAATTAATCATTACGTTCATCATTATAGTTGTTGCTTACATGTTCAGCAATTGACAACAAAATCACGGCAAAAACAGTTGTTCTATAATTAGCATTCACTCTATTATCAGCATTCACTCGAGGTTATCTAGGAAATTTCGTCATATGAAACCTTCTAAGCAACTTATTTCTTGAGAAGTAGAAAATGTCTTTTATTTAATATAATATCGGTATGTATCATTATCAATTTTCAAAATTAAATTTACATGACATGGTTTTAAATAGTATTTGGTAGGAATTATTTCCCATATGATTGTCTATTCCAAATAGAAGCAGGAAAGGTTTCCGATTACAATAACATTTTTATTGAGAAATTGTATTGCTTCATTGCAATATTTATCGAATCACACGATATTTCGTATTGTTAAAATCCACTTGTTCAACAACCAACATTGTTAAATTGTTTATTGATAACTTGAAGTAGGCGTATAGTCTACGAAATTTCGAAGATTTTGTTAAGATATTCCTTAAAAAGCAATAAGATTTTTGAAGAGCCAAAATATAATTGAAGTAATTATTATTAGATATATTGGAATCTCCATCTGTCAGCTACTATTGAGTAGACTAATAATCATGAAGTTCATTAAAACTATAAGACAGCTTTTCTTCAAAGTTAACTAAACATGTCATTAATAGGGTTTAGTGGAGAAATTAACACTGTATTTCAACAGCTAGAAAGAAAAGTATTAAAAAGCAACCGCGTGGTAAGTTTCTGACAAATAATCTTTGCTTCTAAAAGAATAATCACATTCCAATCGTCTCTTGACTCACGTAGCTGGTTGGGGGAAAAGAAGCGTGAGAGTAGGAAGGGGAGGAGAAGAAGAAGAAGAGACTGAACAGTTTGACGTTAACAATAACTTGAAAATTCCACAAAAACTCGACTCTAAATAACTGCCGCTAATTGAGTTCACGAAACAAATTGTTTCGAAAGTATTTCAATACGCGTGGGCTTCAAACAAAGTTGCAGGGAAACAAAAATGTTTGCGGGAGAGAACTCACCTCACCGTTAAAGAACCAATACTCTGATTAAAAACTTCTAATGAACGTTAAGGTCAAAGTTGTTGTGGAGAATGGCTTACATTTTACTCGTTGATTAAATAAACATCGCTGGCACGGTGTGAATATCTTGTCTTCCACGATGGTAGTGAGAAAATTGAGACAGAGGACTTCATTAATTTGTTAATGGAGAAGAAATAAAACAAAGAATTAACGCAATCAAATTTTTTATTTAATTCAATAATTATTCTTGCAATATTCCCAGGTAAGTAAAATAGTAATGGAAATGTTTTATAATATGTACATAAATAATCTCATATTTCCTTTTATATAAATAATTTGCTGTGGTCTTTTAAAATTTTTATAAAATGCATTGACTTTATATTATTATTATTATTATTATTATTATTATTATTATTATTATTATTATTATAATTATTTAGCTCAATCAAAAATGTTTTCATTTAACTCTAATTTATTACAAAATAAATTATTAACGTATTTATAATTAATTTATATTTTAAACGATTTAAAACCTACAATTTCCTGTAAATTTAATGTGGCATATTACAACGATAAAAATAAATTACTCTAAAATAATATTTTGATCGTTGCATTTACGTTTTATGAAAATAATTATCCCTATTGTGGCATACTAATATGGGGACGTTTAATTACAGAATATTTGTCGTAAATGGGCAGGGCAAATAATAGGCAATATGGCGCCTTAGTAACGACGTCGTGGTTGTCAGGATAAACAAACATTGATCTGACCATGGAGGCAAGGCGGGGCATTAGGGGTTTTTAAAAGGGAGGAAAAATTCATTCGGTCGCATGTCGTGACGGTGAGCAGTTCGCTCGAAAATAGATTAATTTGTGCCTGTTAGGACTTTGCATATTTTCGTGCTATAAACGGAAGATAGAACTGAGAGATTTTTCTGTGCGGTGTAAGCATAAAAGCACTAGATATTTATATGGTGAGAACGGGCATCAGACCTAATATAGTGGAGCTGGAACAAATATTTGAGTGGTGCGAAGCGGTGAATCGGCGGTGTTCGTCAAGAAAGAAGAGAAGAAGATTCGTGGTAACTGGACTGCGGGACTTCGGAGCTTCAAATACAAGAAGGGAAGGCGTGTTTTCGAGGGAGTACCAATCAAGAGCATGCGAAGACCAGAATCGCCGTATAAGGTTCGAACCAAGAAAGTTCTTCAATGTAATTTTTTTTTCATTTTAATTTGCTGCATTGATAAGAAATAAACATTAAGTTTCTTTTGAAAGAAAGATAAAATGATTTTCATTGGCCAATTCAAGCTCATAAGTAGCTAGATCAAATAATCTCTGTTTTCAGATTCCTCGGCATTCTGTATAGATGGCAGATCGGGTAATCGGCTATTAATAGATAATAGCGATTATTTCTGACGTGACCCATCGACCCAGCTAGCGGGATAATATTCAGTTTTTTATCAGAGTAATAATAGTTCAAATATTATCGTAACATTTTTCCTGGCGCCCATGTTACTAGAAATTTGGAAACGGGTTACGACGAATCGCCCAATAATTGTACCAGTTAGGGGCATGTTTCACTATCGTATTATAACACGCAGCCTTGAGCTTTCGCACGTAGGAGTATTTTCTCTTTATTTAAAATAGTTTACTTGTTTTGATGATTTGACTGATTGTAGTTTGTAACGTTTTATTATGGCTTTAGTTTCTTTTGCAAGACATTGTTTTGGGAATCAATCAATTTCAAGCAACCCTTTGAAATATATTTCTAAAATTAAAAAATTCTAAAAATTTTCTTTACACGTCTCTAGTGTGGACTCTGGAGAACTCTTCTCGACAACAAGAAGAAAACATGTGAGGTTGAAAAGCAAGAAAGGAAAACATAAATGAAAATACATTTATACAACGACACATTTTGTTGACCTCTTAGAGAGACATAAGCTCCACCTTCGCCCGAGATCTCAGGGCTTGCGTGGGTGCGCCAGGCGCCTTGCTATTGTCTCGGGCTTGCGCCGTTTCAGGCGGGAGGTCGGCGTCTTTCACGTCCCCAGAGCGAAATCAGCTTTGAGAATTACAGTGTTTGTTCGTGTTGTTCAAACAGCACAGATGCGACTGGACGGGGCGGAGGGAAATGTCAAGAGGAGCGGAATCGTGAAACACCGAGGACGAACGGTGAAAGACTTTTCTGGAAATACGATTTTGCGCAAGCACCGTTCTTCGTGAGTGTACCTGTGTAAAGATGCTTTCGTGTAATGTTTCCTCAAATATGAACACAAGGGCCCTTCTCTTGTATCAGAGAAAAACAAACATATTCTAAGATGGAATACGACTTTCTCTAGGAAAGCTTTTCAACGCTATTTCTTGCCAAGCGTATGCAATACGTATATGTATCCATATATTTAAAAAAATAAGGTATTCTGCCATGGCTTCGTTTAGAGCTTCCACTGAATTGATTGTTGTATTTTTTCTTTTAAATGAAAGAATATGATCCCTAGATGTGTTATCAGATATTGTTTGAGTTGATTCACCAACATTTACGGTGTAAATTAATTAATTAAATCATTATTTAATAGTACGCTTATCAATAGTCAATTGTTTTCTTTCAAAAGGTGGCAGTTTCAAAATCGATATACATGAGTCCATAGATGTGAGCTCATGCTGCTTGATGTTTTGTTTTGATTGTTGAGATTTGTTTACTATTCGTCAAGGTTTTGTTTCAGTGTAATAATTGCATTGTGGCGTTGACAGTTTGCATGTATTTGCTTCTGTGATGTATTTTGTAGAGAACATTCGCATAGTGGGTTTCGCTCGGTTGTACTGAAGTAGCGAAGTTGTTTACAGGTAATGTCGAATTCCGAATCGTTGTTCACACGCCCCAAAAGACGCAAACGTACATTAACTGGGCGCAGGGAAAGAGAAAGTCAGCGTAGGTGTCGTGATAGTGAGGTCATTTCGTTTTCTATTGGGTCATTGTCTATGAAATGTCAGTTTTGTTCTGCTTTGTACTTTCCATGTGAGGGAAATTCTGCAAACGATTTACTGTGTGTTACTTAAATGTGAAAATAAGTATACCTTCGAGAAATATGCCAGAAGAAATCAAACAGTTGTTTATAGAAGATGATGACACATCAAAAAAGTTTAGAAATAATACCCTTCAGTATAATAGTGCTATATCTTTTGTGCCGATATTGCATTGCCACCTGATCATGGACCATACGTGTTCAAAATTTTGGGAACTCATCACAGAATATCTTCATTATACCCTCTAGATCCAAACAATGCAATATATTGTAAACATTAGTCTGGGTACAGTATTTTACATTTATCTCAGATTTCACCATCAAATTTTGACGGGTTCTCACTAGTTTTGAATTTAAATTATAACATTGAAACATTGGATATCTCGAAATAAAGTTTTAAAATTAATGCGTTTTATTTGTTTATGGCTTAATAATTTGGTTTTGTTTGTATGTTAATTTATTTTGTGGTTACGTTGATAAGAAGTTTTTAATTCTTTAATATTTGCAAACCTACCTTAGACAGTGTATTCAATTTCAGTGAGAGATATTGTATAAGATCAGTGTACCTCTCAGGTTAAAAGTCGTGACTATTTCCATTGATTTCGAGGTTTTGATATCAAAATAATTACAAGAAAGAAACGTGCTTTCATAGCATTAAATGATTGTATAACAATAATAATAGTATTATTATATATTGTAACAATGAGTGGCACTATGATTATAAATTTACAAGCTCATTGGAAGATAATTTCAGAATACTTAATGTTGTTTTATAAACGTCAATATTGTGCCACATCATTTTCTTATATATCTGGCCATGTATTTTTCGAGATACGATGTTTTCTATATAAGCTAGAATTAATACAATTTACTTTCAAAAAAATATTCTAAATGCACAAACCGCAACTAATGTAGAAGCAAACAAATTCATAACAATAAACAGAAAAACTCATAGAAAATTAATTGCATCTTGTTTACAAAATGCTGAAACAGTTCTTCAATCGCTAATTTAACACTAAGTGGAGTTTGTTAACGCCCTTCCTCTTTACAACAGCATTCAACAGAATACAGAACTACTCTATACGTCAGAGAAATAATCTCAAATAAACTAATAATGAATATAATTCCTCACTATCAGGTAGATATTCTGTCACAAAAACTATATGGCTCACAAGATACATTGCGCTCTTAAGGGTAATCCAAAAGTCGATAAAAATATAGTTTAAACAAAATAAGTCTTATCCCTTATTATCATGTACTTGATACAAGGGATTTACCCATCGAGAAACTTGCTCTAGACGGCGCGGCAGTGTAATGAAAAAATATTCGAATAATTTCTCTTTATTATCGGCTAAGCCGCTAACTCTACAGGGTCTCTGCGTGGGAAGTTCTAGGGTTCAAGTTCCTACAGTGGAGGATTTTTGACACCAACGACAGGCCAAATCTCGAGGAAAAATCTAGCGGTAGGCGGCTCTGATCATTAGCTTTTTGTGATTGATTTTTAGTGATTCCGGGCGCGTCTACAACTATGGTCATTAGTCCCTAAATATAGTGATTTTTTGGTTGGGAGGTGGCGGTGGCCTTCTCCCAATGGATGGCCAGATCCGGCGCCGACCTACCGTCGGCTAACGGGGTTTTCCCCAACCAGGTATCTCCTACCAGCAAGGAATCGCCCCAGCCGGGACACATTATAAGCTCCCGACCAGTGTTCCGGCATGTGTGGAGTGCTGGTGGAGCACTGCGTGACCTTTTGTGTCGAACTGTTATATTCAAAATATCCGTTAAACATAAGACGCAAAAAAATCAAAATTACTCAAAAAAATGCTTATCTAACATATAACAATATGTATATCATTGAATTTCTCGTTTTACGCACGTCATGATAGAATGAAAAAATATTTATTGTTCCATTTGAAAAACAAAGTTACCTCAAGTATTTCGTAAAATACAAGTTATAAGATATAAATAAATACACTGATCAATTAGCCTCATTTCCTCGTGCACTTTTGTGAAAACTGCATTGCAATAACTAGAACCGTACAAAAGTTACCGTTCAAAAGGTGCTAGAGTTACGTGACTCACCTGTATATCTTACACCGTGTTTCAGAGTTAGTTATTCATCTTTGTGAAGAATCAAATCTTCTACGACGCGATGTGAAATATGAAGTGGAACAACAACAAAAAATAACAAATGGACATTTTAAAATTCGAAATAAAAATTGCTGATATTGTAAGGTTTTGCTTATTACATAAAAAGTAAGAGAACCAAGAAATTTCATAATTATATTTCAGAAAATTTGAAAACATTCCATTCAATGAATCGCTTGTTAGCCGATAAAATATTTCACTTCTCACAATCAGCTTGTTTTAACTCAATTATTTTCCATGTGGTTCTAGAACTTAAAAAATCAAGAACAACCTAAGAAGGAACAGGTTTGTACAGTGAACATTAGCAACTTACAATCAATTAAAATATATTCATAATTTTTCTTTATTTAAATTTCTCAAATTATATTATGAAATAATTTCAATTTCAGAGTAAAACATTGTAATCTATGCAATGATCTATGCATTATAAATTTCAATTAAAAATTCACGATTGGCAAAATTCTGAGATTCTACTTTTTTCAGTACACTTTGGATTAAATAAACTATCAGGAACAGCAATTATTCTATTCGGAACCCCTTCATCACTTCTCCCGCTACCATCGTCAGGAAAAAGCCCCTCCCTTCTACGTCAGAGGGGCTGAAACTTATGTTGTTTCTCACGATTTTAAATGATTGCATTTGAAAACCTAAAAAGAAAATAATAAATATACTGCTTGGCGATATAAAAGTATAATAATATCTCTGTTTTGAAATGCTATCTAAAAATTACGTATTATGGAATATTCATTTGTTTTCTTTCAACCTGGACGGAGAGTAACCAATGGGGAGACGTGAAGAGGTGAGCGAGTGGGGCGGTGGGAGGGGAAGGAGCTGGTAGCAGTTAGTAGAACGACATAGCGCGCAAGTTTTGTGTGGTTTCGTCGAGGGAGCGCTGGTGTTGGAGTGCCTGGTCGTCGTGTGGCAGATGCCCTAGCGGAGTGTGCAGCGGAGGGCGTAAGGTCTGTAGCAATGGGAAGCACTGAGCAGGGCCGTCGCCATCTGTGGTCTCTCGCAGCCGAAGCCTTGAGCCTAGGGTACGCTGAGCTCCACCTTTCCTCCCTTTCGGATGTACTTAGGGAGCGCGTAAATGTGAAGGCAAGGACTGATATTCCGAATCAATATAGTGATATTAAATGTAATGTTTAATTATTATAGTTTCAAAGAACTTTAAATATTAACTTTTATTGTTGAGATATAATTTGACTTTTGATTGCTTAATTTACGATGTTCTTCAGTTATTTCACATTGTTTTAAACAATACAGTTCTCATTAGTTGAATTTTATTAAATTTTCATTATATAATATGTAAAAGGAAATTAATGACAAATACGAATAAGAAAACTGGCGTATTGGCTCTTGTCTTGCAGACGTGGGATGTTTTGGGGCGGGATGTACAGCCATTGCCCTGCTCAGTTAGGTTTAACGGGGCTCCTCGTGTCATTAGTCTAATGGAACTTTATTTTCAGAGTAATTTTCTTCGTTGCATAGTTCGTGATTGTATTGCAGGCTCATAGGTACAAAACACACAAACTGAGCTTGTAGTAGGCGGGAAATCTTTTTGTTAGTTATTCTCTGCTGGACTGTGGGGGCAACGGAGGGACCTTTGCGTAGGAAACGCCCTTGCAGTTCGGCTAGCTGAGGGCTCTTCGTTGAAAATGCCCTTCACGGGTATTGGAGGTGTTCTAGAAGGTTTTCCTCATAGGTGCGATGTGCCTTCTAACAGTTTTAGAATGCATTTGACTTCTGAGCAAAACGTTCTAGAAGGACCTTCCACCGAGGGAGTCCTTGGAGAAATTTCGAGACAATGTTCTCGCATCGAGGGAATTACGACCAGGGAAGTGATTAGTTGTAGGTAGATATGACACGGTGGCAGGGAAGGTCACATGTTCCTTTTCTCCAACGTCGAATTCATGTAGCCAGAAGTCTTCAAGAACCTTCGCGATATAGTGAGTATTGTACCGTGCGACGTAATTAAAGTATTTGAACTTAATACTTGTTCTACAATGAACTCTGCTTGCAGGTTTGTCCTCGCCACAAACTAGAAGATAAATCGCGGAGAGCAAGAAAGGCGAAGAAATCTCCTAACAGTTCGATTCTCTTCTCATATCATCCAGGAGTAAAGTCTACATATACCACGACTCTACGAGTCTACAGAAACCACGGAGAAGGCCATCAAGGGTGGGATGGATAGAAGCCTTAAATTTCCATTTTCAGATCAGAAGAAAAGGGTGGGAGGGGAAGGAATATTAATCCGGGTCTGCTCTTCATTTCAGGAAAACTGCAAACGGCGCTTTCAATATTACCTAAAGAACGTACTGAATCAGGGTTTTTGAACCTAATCGCTTTGGAAAAAATCTACGCAACGTTTTCCCAATGAAAATAAATAATCCAAGAGGTTTAAGGGTGGAATGAGTGGGTGGTTTAATTTTTTATTTTCAGGACACCGGAAAATGGGTAGCAGGGGAAGGGCCACTAATTCGGGTCTGCTCTTGATTACAGGAAAACTGCAATGCTGCATTCAAAACTGTGTAAATAACGCAAAGAGGCAGGTTTTTGATCCTGATGACATGGGGAAAAAATCATGCTGCTGTTTCACAATTGGAGTGAAGAATTAAAGGGATTTAAAGGGTGGGGTGAGTGAGTGGCTTAATTTCTTTTATTTTCAGATCGAGAAATGGTTGGGAGGGTAAGGGTCACTAATCGGGGTCTGATCTTGATTTCAGGAAAACTCCAACGCCGCATTTGAAACTGTCTGAAAAACGTACCAAATCATGTTTTGGTTGCTACTGACTTAAAAACAGCCTCTTCATCCGTTTCGACCGCTGAAAGTATCCAGAAGGGTTTAAGGGGGGTAAAGTGCGGAGTGGCTTAATATATTCTATTTTCAGACCTTCAGAAAATGGTGTGGATTGGGAAGGGCTACTGATTGGGGTCTGCTCTTCATTTTAGAAAATCTTTGCAATTCCGCACTCAGTACGGTCTTAAACTTGGTTTTATTTTGGAAGTTAAACAAATTTACATTTTGAAATTGATAATTGGCTAGCGAAAACTTGTCTCGAGCAAGTAGACGTTTCTACCTCCTTTAAGTTCCTTACCCTCATTCCTTTGTACATGGTTTCGATAATATTCTAATATAGTTGTTTTATTTACAGATCTACCCCCGACAGTTCTTTTAAGAGGACCGAAGTTGCACATTACAGATACAATCTACTGAAAGAGAGAAGGTTGCCAAGAATATGGTTCTACCTTCCTGTGATGTGAAATAAAAATGTATAAAAACTTGTTACTTTCCCTCTTTCTGTCCCTATAATTTAGATATATACTAGCAAAGTTTTCCCATGTCGTTGTTAGTTTTCGAAAGTTGCAAAACTTCCTATTGTAAGACTTCTCACATTATTACAAGCTCCTTTTGTCTTTAAAAAATGTCTAAAAACGGTGGGCTTCTCAAATTAAAATATTCTCAAATCCAGAATTTTTCCTCCATAGAATCAAACTTCCGTCATATTTATTTGCGAAAGGTCCCCAAGCAGAATATTTGCTATTGGAACAACTTGAATTATAAAATAGTTGTCTAAGGACTCTAAATTACGGTGAAGTAGCCTGATTTTTCAGCTTACGGTTTTATAAACCGAGATAGTAGATAATTTAAATATCCTAAATATTCCCCACTCACCAATCTCATTTGACGCATTGGTAAATTACAGCACAAACGTATTTTGAATATTTAAAGATCCGGTAAAAGTTGTGGTTCATGTACTTCATGTACCGGTTGAAGGTTAGAAAGAGTGGACTGAAGTTCTTGACTTTGCACAATAAGTGTGTGCCCTGATACTTCTAAGAATAAAATCAGGCATTCAAATTATTTTAAAAATTGTGCAATACACGTCGTTTCAGACAAATTCGAATTGGCAAAATTTCTAAAATGGAGAGCTTTGGTCTATAACACCAAACTAGGAAAGAGGATATCAATTTTACGCACGTAACGGAAAACGGTGGAAAATTGTTCTTTGCAGCTTCCATTAGGAGTTACATTCTGTGTCGAGAACACAACAAAAGCTCCAGAAATTTCATTTTTTAATTTCACGGGTCATTAACATTCTCCCCCTAAAATCAAATCATTCTGAAATTATGAAGAGGTTGGTGTAAACACAGGGGAGTTCCATATGATCCTTGAGGCTTATCATATTTATGAAATTTCTTTTATTTTATGATCCCCTTGTCTCATCATTGCCACGAAATGCCCTTGCCCTTGCCTCCCGAAAAAGCATAATAGAATGAAATTTGAAAGAATTTCTCTATTTTTCCGTGTATAATTGTTTTGTTGCTCAATAAAGCCTGTACTGGCTTCTTTTTTTATTTACACAATGAAAATTTACAATCTATTTCATTCCGAAATAAGTAAATATAATTAATTGCTTATACAATATCCAAATATAATACAATGATCAAATAAACAAACTGCAGAAAAGTTCCCCATTGGTACTTTCCAGGATCAATACACAAAGACTATAACAGAAAAGAGAAACAAATATTAGAATAACACAAAACGGAGAATTATTTTTGTGTTGTATATGTCAAATGCTAAAGCGGTAAGGAAGTTGCAAAGGGAAGGTTCTATTGAGGCGAGATATTTCTTGGCTAATGTCTAAAAGGTGCAGGGCTAGATGGTTTGGATAGGTTTCCAGGCGCTTATTGTAGTTTAGGCTAATTTCTTGTATCTTCTCGTGAATTGTTTGAATATTGAGGTCTCGATGGAGTGCTGCATTAGACATGTACCAAGGGGCTGATGAGATGACTCTTAAAATTTTTGACTGGAATTTATGAAGAATTGAGAGTTAACTGAAGAATTAAGAAGCCAGTATATATATATATATATATATATATATATATATATATATATATATATATATATATATATATATATATATATATATCCTTGTATTTTTTAAAACAATTTGCGTAATTATTGAAATTCTACACTTTTTTATTTGAAATTAGAAGACCAGAAAAATAGTTTTTAAAGACTCTTCGATGATTATTAATCTTATAAATTAATGAGATAATTATTATTAATGAATTTTATGTTATTCGGCCTAAATTGCTGAGGTAGCTAAGAGCGTGTACGGACTCTGCCATTCTGTCCGAACGGCCGCGGGTTCGAGTCCCGCCTTGGGCATGGTTGTTTGTCCCTTGTTTCTTACGTATGTGTTGTAGTTGAGGGCCTTGCGTTCAGATGGGCTCCTGATCACAGGAACCAGCAAGTTTGTTGGTGCGGGTGTATGGTTGAATATGCCACCCACCGGAACGTAGAGAGCAAAGGGCTATCGGCTGAATAAAGCACTAGAAAGAAATTATGTTTTATGATATATTGTACGTTATTTTCATAGCGTAAAGGGATTATTTTATTAAAATAATAGCTATTATTATATATTGTAACAATGAATGGGACTATTATTATACATTTACAGACTCGCTGGACAGTAGATATTTTCAGAATATTTAATATTGTTTGATAAACGTCAATACGGTGCCACACCGTGTGGTTATTCAGTGTGGGTCACGTAAATTTAGCACCTCTTGTAATTTTTGAACGATTGAATTGATTGCAATGTTGTTTTTAGTAAAGTGCATGAGGAAATGGGGCTAATTGATGTATGTATTCATTTCGACTTTATCACTTGTATTTTAAGAGATATTGAGGTAAATTGTTTTTATCGAATGGAACTATACATATGTTTTAGTCCATCATGACGACCGTAAAAGACTAATCCAATATTAAACGTATTGTCATATGTTAAATAAGAATTTACAAATAAAAGTATCCCAAGTTTTTTTTACAATCATTTATTTATTTCAGCAATTGCAGAACGTTTCGTACCTCGTTTTGTTACAAACGAGTTACGAAACGGATATTGATAAATAAATGATTGTCATAAAAAACTTGGGATACTTTTATTTGTAAACATATATTGACAATCAAGAAGAAATATTGATTTAAATAAGAATTTGTTTGAGTAAATTTAATTTTTTTGCAACTCGTGTTTAAACGGGCATTCTTTCCTTCAGTAACCCTTGTTTCAGTCGCCTTTGGGGAAGATGGCCTTCGCTTCGCGGAGCCGCCTTCCGTTACAGGCTCGGCGCCGCGAAAACTGCCTTCCCCAAAAGGTGACAGTTGCAAGAGGAAATATTGTCCGTTTAATTTAAAATCACATGTCAGAAAGTCTATTTTTATACTAAAATTTCTGTCAAAACACTAACAAATGATACATCATTGGATTCCTCATTATCTATCTATTGTTCGCAAGAAAAAAATATCATTCCATTAAAAAACTCAAAGATGATTGAATTTATCAAAACAAAATATTACGAACAACGTCTGTACACAATATTACTTTCCACATGATGCCTGCATTGTTGAGCGGAATCTACATTTCTACATCGCAAACCGTTTAGAAGTTATGGGGGTGGCTCACAGTTGGTGGGACACGCTGCATATGTATTAAAACGTCTAGAGGCTGCGACGATGGGGGAAAGGGATATAGGCAATGCCTGGGTGCCTCCGTCTCTCATCTTTGCCGCACTGCCGCTTGCAGCATTCCATGTAACGAGAGATTTATGAATAAACAATAATAATAAAAAATCTAGGATGGTTCTAGTTTTGGGGTAGTAATTAATGAGGTTACCCAGCGAAGTGACCCAGGGCGTAGCGCACTTATTTACCTTGGGGAGGCTCGGATTCAATCCCCGTGCCGGCCATCGTGACCGGGGTTTTCGTGGTTTTCCTCGGCTATCCAGGCGAATGCTGGGATGATTCTACAGAAAGGCGACCAGTGTTTTTGATTGATTGATTTTTTTCGTGTTTCCGGGCGCGTCAACGGATTTGGTCGTTAGTCCCGTTAGTGGAGTGAATTTTTTTTCTCGGGAGATGGCGGTGATCTTCTCCCCGCTGGATGGCGAGATCCGGCGCCGACCTACCGTCAGCTAGTGCAGTTTCCCCCTAACCACGACTCTGCCACCAGCGGGGCACCACCCCAGCCGGGACAAGCTCTAAGCTCCCGACCGGTCTCTCGGAATATGTGGTAGTGTAGTGCATGTTAGTGTAAGTGTGTGTAAGGGGAGAGGATAGGACAAGGAAGAGGAAGGACAGATCGCGCGCGGTCCGTGGCCCGTTTGGTAGGGTACTGACTGCTCCGGCATTCACCTGGTGGTGATCGGAGAAACCACGGAAAACTACCGATCAGAGCAGCCGGCCGCTAGAATTCTCCTCCAGACAGCGACTGAATTCCACCTAGCTGAAAAGCTAGTGTCGAAAATCCTGCCGCCATCAGGACTCGAACCTAGGACCTCCCGGTCAGAGGCGCTGCAGTGACATCAGTTGACGCACTGAGCAACCGCTACCAGTGCGACCGGTGTTGCTAGCTCAATTTGTTAACTGCGTGAAGTCATAAAAGTTTGGCGAATTCGAGACATTGCGTGTTCCTGGTTGGGTGACTAACTAGAAATCCCGGGATCTAACGGTACCGAAGCCAATTGCCATTTACGGGTCACATAATGGCTCAATACCATTGCATATACAAATTATTGTGGTTACGAATAAAACTATAAAATATAAAACTTCAAATATGGCTTGAAAATTATTAAGATAAATGTTTATATTGTTTATGAAGAGTTCTTAACGACCATAAATGAAGATTTGAATAGCATGTTAACGGGGCTTGGTCAGAAAAAATTTTACACTAGTTGTTTGCCAACGTTTCGGAAACTTTTATTTCCATCCTCAGGGCTCGCAACATCAAGAACAACTCAACCCATTCACTGCACCATCCTCCATCTCCGGCACCTCACATGCAATGAGGGACACAACATCACCCTTACCACACCAACACACAGCATGACTGAGACTAGCCCACAGCATGACACTAGGTGCTAGTATCAGTCATGCTGTGTGTTGGTGTGGTAAGGGTGATGTTGTGTCCCTCATTGCATGTGAGGTGCCGGAGATGGAGGATGGTGCAGTGAATGGGTTGAGTTGTTCTTGATGTTGCGAGCCCTGAGGATGGAAATAAAAGTTTCCGAAACGTTGGCAAACAACTAGTGTAAATTTTTTTCTGACCAAGCCCCGTTAACCTGCTATTCAAGTTTATATTGTTGGAATGCATGTACACCTCACTAGGGGTTTCACATTTGCTCTCTCCCTTGCCCCAACCGCTCATCAGCGTCTTTAGCCAACGCCGTCATGCCCGCAAGCAGCAGAGGAGGAAGAAGTCAGCGCGCCGCGAAGGCAGCGGGGGACTTAAGCACTTCGTAGTCTTTTCATTAACGCTCTCTGCGGCCGGCCGCCGCCACAGGCAGAGATTTTTCGTCCTTGGCGTTAAAATGTGATGGCAGCCCCCCTCCCCCACTCCCTGGGCGCCCCTCACTCTTCGCTGTCGCCGGGTGTGCCTCGCAGCTGGGCGTCCATCTTCTCCCTTAGTTTCTACTCTCCCGCATTCTCTTCAGGTTTGTAATGGGATTATTTTCCAAAAAAAAAAAAAAAAAACAAAAAAACGTTTGGCTTGGAAGTTGCCATACTTTCAATGTAAACTCGTTACATTGCAAGCGTGGGTGTAATATATCGATAGTGATCATCAGCGGTAGTTTTCAGGGTGCGCTTTCAAACATTGCTTTGAAAGAATTACAGTCAACATACAAGCCCGTTTGTAAATACTTACGCAGAACGTGACCGTTTGAAGGGGTGGCCGTTTAATCACGGTTATAGGTTTACGTGCAGACTACATCAGGCCTATGTATTGCGGTAAGAAATAAAGTAATATATTTTCATGAAATTATTTTTTAATTATGTGTCTTAAAAAAATAAAACAAGGAATCGAGTGTCAGTTTCCTCATCTTGTCTAATGTAAAACGTCAAATACACTCTACAGGTCACTCATTATGTTTCTAGAAAAGCTCCTTTCCATCCTCACAGAACGGAACTCACAACGGAACGAGACTTCAAGTTGCAGTTACCATTTTGTGTACTTTAGAGCAAGGCTGTCTGGCGAAAGAGTCTGACAATTGATCTTTAGTGTTCATGCACGTGGCATGCTCGGCGAGTTTTTCACAAGTTTTCACAGAGGGCATGAAGGATTAGCAAATTTGACAAGAAGCAGTTGAATGGGAGAAGTGAAATCATTATTTCATGGGAACATTTCTGTTACAAAATATCTTATGTAAAATAAAATAATTTTCCAGGCAATACTAGATTGTACTGTTTTAAGTAATCTAACTATTTATCCTTTCCCAGGGAGATAGCAAATAAAAAGTAATCTCCATAGATCTTCCGCTTATTATTCTATTACAGTTCCCAATCTCTCGAATGTACTTTATTTGAACGATATTTAATGTATTTTCTATTCTAAATATCTCGAAAGACATTATTATGTCGAACGAGCAGAATCAATTTAAAAATATCGCTAAAGGTGACCGCTTATATTAAGTCAAGCCATGAAATGTACCAGGCCGCCAGAAGCGGGTCCAGGTGGACAATTAAAAAAGGAATGTGTCTTAAGGGATTTTTAAATTTTCCTTATGGGAAAATCAATCAATTCTAGGAAAAAGATACCTCTAATGATGGTGACCGCTTAATGGAGATGTCTGTTTCAACAGATTTCACTGGAGTGGAAAGACGCTACATGCCAAAACATTTCGTCGCCGCTCGATCATTAGAACCCTCGGTACATAAATAACTATTTTAGACAGCCATTAGGAAAAGCTGTTTTATCGGATCATGTATAGCGAGCTGAATGTTCAACTTTTAGCACTAGTGCTAAACGTGAGACGATGCTTTAGTATTCAGACAAATCTGAGAATGCAACGAAGAAGAAAAGATAATTTCTTCTCACCGCATCAGCTATTTATCCCTTAATCACTTATTACGAACCACTTAAAGGCCAATTAAGTGATTTGTAAATTTTAAATTAAAATAAATATAAATAAGGCAGCCTACAAAATAGTGTAACACATGTGGTAAAAGAGATTTTATTTTTCTAATATGATTACGCCACACTTTTACGTCTCATATCATAAATAATTATTTCATATGACTGTGTTTTAAAACGTAATATTTTTTGCAAGGATTTAAGATGTATGTACTATTTCATTTTCAGCGTTTATTGAAGTTTTATCAGGGAGTGAATTATAGCACAAAATCTTGGTAGGAATCTATTCCTAAAATTGAAAGAATCAAACATTTGTATTAGAAAGAAACGATTACAACAAGGGGAAATTGAATGATTATGGATATGATTTTGAGTATGTGCGAAAATACTTCTTCGGATTTTTATTGTGAATGTGAATTAAAAGTACTAGCATAATAAGCTTCCGGGAGGAAGACTATATGCGGCTTTCATTCACTTCAGACGGGCTTTTGACTCATTAGTACACACTAGCCTGTGGGGAAAACTTTACCAAGCTGGTGTAAGTGCAAATATTATACAGGTACTGAGAAACTTTTATAATAAAGCTTGTATCAAGATTCTAGTCAATGGACAAGAAACAGATGGTATAGAAGTGACACAGGGAGTGCTCCAGGGTGACTCAGCCCAATTTTGTTTTCCCTACTGATTCATGATATTGTGCAATTTTTTGAGATGAGAGGTCACAACAATATAAACAGTAAAATGGACATTCTTTTATTTGCAGATGACCTTATAATACTATCAAACAATGTTATTGATCTACAAGAAAAGTTAAATACCTTACATGAATACTGCCAAATAAATTCTATGGAAGTGAATGTGAATAAAAAAAAAGATCCTCGAATTCTGCAGAGGAGGCTCCAAAAGAACCCGTAGTATAAAGTATAATAACCAAATGATTGAATTTGTCTCAACCTGTACGTACCTGGGAGTTCCATTCTCAAGATCCGGGCTATTTGACATAGCTGCAGATAACTTCCTGAGCAAAGCAAGACAAGCTATGAGTTCCATTTGGCAGATCCTGATGTCAGGTAAAGTTACCAATTGGGACTCAAGATTGACGCTGTTTAACGCCGTTGTGAGTTCTACTTTCTTGTATGCATCAACAATATGGGGAGAAAGAAACTGCAGATAAGTTACAAGCAAACTTCTTCAAACTTTTGTTAAGACTTCCAAAATCTACTCCAGGCTACATACTAAGAATGGAAACAGGATCCTTAGCTTTAAGTAGGCTGATAATTCAAGGAACGATAAAATATTGGATTAAATTATTAAACATGTCAGAAAACAGATACCCATAAAGATGCTACAGATTGCTAAAGAAAAGTCAGTAAATAAAATAAATTAAACAAAAACAACTGGTATACAAATTTTTAAAAAACCCTTGAAACTATAGATTCCAGTTTAAAATAGAACTGGAAAATTCAAACTTGATTGAAATAGCCTCTCCGAAATTGGTTATAGACTATGCAAAACTAATATTCGACAATGATGTTATGAGGATCCAGAACTCAAAATACAGCCCCTTCTATAAAATGCTAAAAGTTACTAAAATGCTAACCTGTCAACTATACTTAATGTTTCCTCTACCCTTGGCACAAATTCGGATACTAGCACGGTTGAGAATGGCTGGCCTTAAGTTGTAATGATATACTGTACAAAATTACAGAAATGGAGAGATGCCAGCTATGTAACTTAAAACAATATGAAACATTAGAACATATAATAAAGCTATGCCCCCAGTACGATAACCTGAGAAATACATTTATAAAAGATAACAATTTTATATCGATTCTTAATACTGAAAGTCCAGAAGAAGTGCGTTCTTTTTTCAATTTTATAAATTCTAGCCTTAAGTTACGTTCGTTTGTGCTTTCAGAATAGCATTTTCTTCAGAATAATAGAATTTATTAAGAGACTTTCTAAATTCTCTTTATGAAACGACTCAAGAACAAAGGAGTTTTTTATATATATTCTCAAATAAATCAGAATTGGTTGTTGAAAATGACTGTATATTAAATTAAATATATAATTGGTTGCCTAATGTTTCAAGTCATTATAAATTAGAACAAATCTATGTTGCCCCATCTAATGAAACTTGTTTCACCATTCACTATTTCGGTGAAAAAATTAGCATCATAGATTTGCTGAGTCATCCATGATTTAAATCCTTCAATGTGAAACTACTCTGGTATGCAACTGTTAGGAGTTCCATGTGTTAGTTGTACATCAGTATATTTTTAAGTAAAAGTAGTTCTGAACGTCCTAATATGTTGAAATGTACTTTTATCAGACCTGCTCTAGAAATTAATGTTAAAATTTGATACAATTGTATGCGCTTAGATTATATTGTTTTCAGCATTTGGGAGCCATGTGAAATGTTCCTAACATAGTTCTGTACCAAAAAACTTGCCATAATAGTGTACATTGATATTTATAATGAATTTTATTATTGACTATTAGTATTTAATAGTATTCTATGATAAAAATTTAAAAAAATAAAAAACACCTAATGATTGATCGGGTTTATGGAAGTTTGTGAATTGCTGTAAGGTAAATACAATAAGTGATAATGTAGCATTTAAGAGCCGTGTGAAAGTTTTCCACTATAACTCTCTACTGAAAACTTGCCACAATAGTATATATTGATGAATTCTTCAATTTATGTACTAATGCTTTTGTTGAAGATGGGTAGTAAGATTGGTAAATGATTTGTAATTGAGAATTGAATTTTTTTTTATCTGAGAAAATTTTTTCTGCAAATATGTTCAAAGGAAAGTTCTTTCTGGAATGTACTCAGAGCTTCACAAACATGTCATTTTAAGAACATTTTTGGTGTGCTGAATCAGACTATGCTAGTATGTGTCATGAAAGAGATTTATAAAGAGCTTGTAAATGCTTTAAATGACACTGTCTACCAACCATTGTAACCAAAAATTGTAAGTTTTACTATGTAAATGGCCGCACCTACTGTCGGCAACTGTAATAGGTAAAGCCTGCTATACAGTTTCAATAAATAATAATAATAATAATAACAATAATAATAATAACAATAATAACAATAATAATAATAATAATAATAATAATAATAATAATAATAATAATAATAATAATAATAATAATAATAAGCTTACGAAAAATAGACCGGATATCCGCTTCTCATATTTTCAAATTTTCGCAAATTGCCTTCCTAAACCACACTATCCCTTCCGGATCTTGCTCGCTTTGCATCCCTTGGACAGAGGTGCACTATGATAATAGATTTGTGGAATTATGAATTTTATTCTATATTTTCACAAATTACCTTTTTAAACCCCAATATCGCTTCCGGGTCTTCCTCATCTTGCATCCTTTCTCCTCCCACCTTTTCGGGCGCAATCGCACCTCTTCGCTCCGCCTGCAGGGTCTCTCGCGCCCGCTTCGACGGCCGAGCGCCTCTGCTGTGCCTGCGCTGGCGGCGGTGAGCGGGGGGGGGGAGGGGGAAGGCTCCCCCAGCCGGACTGATTATCTCGACCGCCCGCGGGCGTCAGCGCGAGAGGCCCGGGCCCGCCAGGGATACAATGGCGAGGCGCCACTTCCGCCCGCGTAAAATGTTAATCCTGCTGCTGCTGCTGCTGAAGCGTCGCTCCGTCTCGTTCCACCCCGGGCTGAATCTCCCACCTCGGTCCGCTCACCAACCGGTAGCGGTAGCTCATTGCATCTACTGATGTCACTGCAGCGCTTCTAACCGGGAGGTCCTAGGTTCCCACTCCTCACGGCGGCAGGATTTTCGACACTAGCTTTTCAGCGAGGTCGAATTCAGCTGCTGTCTGGATGAGAATTCTAGCGGCCGGCTGCTCTGATCGGTAGATTTCCGTGGTTTCTCCGATCAACACCAGGCGAATGCCGGAGCAGTACCCTACCAAACGGGCCACGGACCGCGCGCGATCTGTCCTTCCTCTTCCTTGTCCTATCCTTTCCCCTTACACACACACACTTACACTAACATGCACTACACTACCACATATTCCAGGAGACCGGTCGGGAGCTTAGAGCTTGTCCCGACTGGGGCGGTGCCCCGTTGGTGGGAGAGTCCTGGTTAGGGGGAAACCCCACTAGCCGACGGTAGGTCGGCGCCGGATCTCGCCATCCAGCGGGGGAAGATCACTGCCATCTCCCGAGAAAAAAACATGCGCTACACTCACGGGACTAATGACCTAAGCAGTTGACGCGCCCGGAAACACAAAAAAATCAATCAATCAATCCGCTCACCACGCCCCCACACCGCCTCGTTTTGCTGTCCCTCCTAACGCCTCATCCTCTCATTCCGTACCGTCCACTGGTGACGCTTCTACAGTCAGTTCCCACCCATCTCCTCCTCTCTCCTCGTTCTAATTTCTTCTATCCTCTCTCGTGCACTCTCATCTTTTCCCTACCTCCCCCTCCCCTTCTATTAACACCGTTTCCTCCTTGCTAATTTTTTTTCATTGCGACATTTTATTTTATTCCTTCCAAACCCGTTTAACGCCGTTCTCTCTTCTCCCGTTGCTGTTTCTCTTTTGTTTTGCCCTCCTTCCCGCAAGCCTCATCCCTCACGTCCTGGCCCATCCACTGGGGAGGCTCTTCACCTCGCCATACCAAATCGCCACTACAGTCTGTTCCCGCCTATCATCTCCTCTCAGCTAGCGCTAATTTCTGATATCCTCTCTTGTCTATTCTCATTTTTCCCAACCTCCCCCCTCGCACCCGTCCTATCAACGTTGTTTCCTCTTTGCTAATTTTCCTTCCGGCATTTTAATGAATTCCTTCTACACCGTTTCAATGCCGTTCCCCCTTCTCTCCTTGCTGTTTCTCTTCCGTTTTGCTTTCCCTACCAACGCCTCGTTCCCCACGCCCATCCCGTCTGTTGGTGACGCTCTTCACCTCCTCACACGAAATTTCCACAGCAGTGTGTTCCCACGTATCTCCTCCTCTCTTCTCGTTCTAATTTCTCATCTCCAATCTACTCTCGTCCTTTCTTAGTCACCCCCTCCCCTTCTATTAACACCGTTTCATCATCTCATTTTCTTTCCTCCATTTTATTACATTCCTTCCAAATCCGCTACAATGTCGCCCCTCCCTCTCTCCTTACTATTTCTCTTCCGTTTTGCTCTCCCTCCACACGCCTCGTCCCCCACGTTCCGTTCATTGGTGGCGCTCTTCACCCCGCCGCTATCCACCACCTCAACCTGCCCCTTCTCTACGCCATTTCATCTTTCTCTTCGCGATCCTTTGTTCATCCCACTTCACCTATTTTCCTCTCTCTCTCTCTCTCTCTCTCTCTCTCTCTCTCTCTCTCTCTCTCCGTGATGTGCCTGCCGTCACTGCACAACGTCCTGTGTCATCCCACATTTTGCAGTGCTACCCTTGACCTGTCTTTCTATTGTCTTTCTATTTTTTCTCTATGCTTCTCTTCCTCTCATCCCTCCTTCATTCTTCAGACCGTCCCACCTGCCTCCGAACACGGATCTTAGAAGACGGGTTACGTAGGAAACGTAGTTACGTAGAACGAAAATTTTGTTCGTCGCCTTTGCAACATGTGTACTTTCATTTTTCATGTCTGTAAGATGCCAATGGTAATGTGTTCCGTATAATGTGTTATTACTTGTATTTATTTAACTATTTAATTAGTAGTAACAATTTCAATATAATCTTTGAGTTATAATGAATATATCGCTCGTGGGCTGCAAAAGTGACACAACTCGAAAGTTTCAAAAATTTTGACAAAATTCCTCTCCAGAATTGCAGAATGATCCATCTTACAGTACAACACAGTACTCTCCAATAAATGGCAGGAGTGTGAATGCGTGAATGATGCACTTCAATAGAAGTTGAAAACTTCAAACTCATTTATTACACCACTTTAATTTTGTGAGTTAAGTTGAATTGACCACTATTGCAACCCTCAAACGATGTGATGAAATTAAGATCTATCCTGAACTGAAGTTTTCAGAGATCTCTTGTAAGAAAAAGTCGCCACTACTACAATGAAGTCATTTTCATTTACTAGAGTTAATTTTCTAGCCTTTCTGCAATTCGACTCTTGTGCAATTGTAAACGGAATATTTAAGGACTCTCATTTGTATTTTATTAATCAAACTTTCTGTGAAGTTGTCTTAAAAAATAGTTATTTCGAAGTTGTATCGGAATTGTTGCACAAAATCATTCAAAAAACATTCGGATGAATCTCTTGCTGATCCTCCTCTTTATGCTACCCTTCTTCTTCCTTTCCCTCCTCGCGCTACCCCTTGTCGTGCCAGCCCTTACCGCACCACACACCACGGCAGGTTAAAACCTTTGCATTTACATCTCCAGGGATTAGCCTCAGAGACGGCGCGTCGAGTTGCAGCCTGTGTTGAAACACAAGAGTGTCGGCCGGAAGTGGAAGAAGGAAGGAACTGGGCGAAGTAAGCAGCCAGCAAACAAGTGTAGCAACAGAATAACGTACAAATGACGTATGACACGGTTGATGAGTATTATTTATTAGCTATATATATATTCTTCCTTCCTGCTTCTTTCACCACTTGCTCCTCCTTCAAAACATTCATTTCTCTCTCTTTCACCACTTGCTCCTCCTTCAAGCTGTCGTTTGTCCGGCCCTCTCTTCCCGCCATCGCATTTCGTTCCTCCCGTTCGTTTGTCCTTTTTCTCTTCTCCTTTCCGACCTCCTTGGCTCTGCCATTCATCATCACTTCTTCCGCCACGTCGCGTCGTCACTCTCATTACATTGACACGATTATCACTCTTGTTTTTCGATAAGCCCGCGAACGTCATGTCATAACCACCTAGGACATTTTGGAATTTGTCGATGTCCGTAATATCCCCGCTTCTCAACATGTTTTGTATCGCCACGGGGAATTGACGTGTTAAAATACAGATTATCTCTTGATCTGTCACAGCAGGTGATAATGATTTGAAGTCCATAATCTTTCTTGTTGCATAATTTCTCATACTTCCTGCAGCTGACGAATAGAATCCGTTCATTAGTGTCAGCTTGAAATTTATCTGTGTTTCTTCGTTCCAATATCGGTCAAAGAACTTTTTCTTAAATTCGTAGATTGAGGTCGGGAAAGTTGACAACGTGTTCGCCCATGTCCTTGCATCACCTTCTAGCGTTAGATACAGTAATTGAACATTCTGCATATCCGACAGGTTCATAACCGCGAGATACCTTTCCACTGCTCGAAAAAAAGAATGAGGATTTTCCCGTTCATTTCCCGAAAATTTTAACGACGGTGGTATCGACATATGCGATAGTCCAGCCCCTGACCCTGGCAGAAACTTCGCTCCTTTTAAATTTTCGACATCTTGGTTTAAGGTAACTAGCTTCTGCTCGCACGATTTAATCTCATTCCGTACTTCTTTAATTCTAACCTCTTGTTCCATTCGCTGAACATTGCCCTGCTCCACGAACTCTCGCCTTAATTTATGCTCCGACTGATCGATCTTGTCGTTCAATCTTCCCTCTTGTGTAACAAATCCTTCGGCTATCACAATATTCTGTGCCGTTATCTTCTCATTTAGGGTCTCGTACTGTTTCATAGACTCTTCTCTTAATTTGGTGAACTGTTCACTAATCTTAGTTGTGAGAATTTGCTCCATTTCAGCGAACATAATTCGATTTTTTTCCTCTATGGTTTTTAGGAAATTTCCCATTACCTTTTCCATCATGCAAAATAAGTTTTCCCTCTCTGTCGCTGCTAGTTCATTTTTATCTCCCTCCTTTTCTACTATTTCTGGCACCGTCCCACTCGAAGTTCCTGCTCCTACATCCCCATCTTCACTACCATCACCCTCTACTGACAACCCCCTCTGTCCCATGAATCTATCTCTCCTCTCCATGGTGTTTAGTTAGATGCGAGCGACTAATTCAATATCCACACCCTTTCCAAAATGTCAACTTATACTAGTACAATTTCATTGCAATGCACCTTCACTTCTTTCGGAGATAGGTGGGAACAAACCTTGCGAGGTAAAAGAAATTTCAAAGTGCTAAATACGCACTTCCCCATGCCAATTTCCTATAGAATACCCCTTTCAGTCCCCTGTTCGGGCGCCAGCTCTCTTGTGACGCAACGCTTTATCAAACGGACGGCGGCGGCGTGGGTAGGGGCCGTCCGCGGTTGGTCATCGAGATGCAATAATAATAATAATAATAATAATAATAATAATAATAATAATAATAATAATAATAATAATAATATTGATAATTTAAATTTCCTTAATAGGAAATCGAGGACTAAAGGAGGGTTCTTGCCTGCGTTGTTCCACACCTTTCCCACGAAAAAGAAAAGAAAGTGCAATGTTACGAAAAACAAACAATGACATTTAATGAAAACTGTAGTACACAGACATCTGCAAGTTTCTAAACAAACACAAAAGCAACAGCACAGAAATAATGTTACAACAGTGTACAATTGTCTGGCTGCCTGTACCCAAATACAAGAACAAAAAAAAAAACAAGCAAATCAACAAAGAAGTACTGTTTCTAGAACTATTCTGAGATTATAACCATGTAACATCCTTTTTTTTAAAAAAATGGAAAATCAAATTATTAACTTTGAACAAATGATTAAGTCCTTTGGAATTAATATTATCATTCCAATTAATTTATACAACACGTATGTTCCTTCACTCCAAAACAATTCAGATTTATGCATTCCTCATCACAATTCTCTCATTTCAATAATAAATTCACATCCAATCACGATCAACACGCAGCAATAGAACTTCGATTTCCAATGTAAACTCTAGAATAAACATTCCACACTATGATCAACACACATTAATAGAAATTTAATTTACAATGTAAACTTTAGAATAAACATCCTACACCATTTCTCCAGAAATTGTATAAAAAATATTCATGACTGACAAAGTTTTCTTATACCTTTTGATAAATACTCAAGAAAGTAGGGTGTATCATTACCCATAGTTTTAATGATAATACTAGTTCATTACCATACAACTAATCATTGCAACATTTTCTTTCTCTTTATCCTGCATGGTCACATAGCATTCCTGCTACATGCTAATTCTACCTGCCATGAAATCACACCATATTAATTATGATCAGAAGGAAATCATGAATAAACATTGTAATGAAACGTTACAGACAGCAGTAAAAATAACTAACTGTCCTCCCACTGAGCTAATATTTTTCAGAATCTGTGGTATTAGACAATCTCCACTAAGATACTACATTACCACAGAAATTGCAAAGTCTCACTCCCAGATTGACCAAAATTAACAACTCTTGACATATTCCTGATCTAAATGATAATATTGGTTCATTACCATACAAGTAATCATTGTAACATTTTTTTTCCACTTTATCCTGCATGATCACATAGCAATCCTGTTACATGCTAATTTTACATGCCATGAAATTACACCATACCAATTGTAATCAGAAGAATTCATAAATAAACATGTTGATAAAACTCTTTGGCAGTAGAAACAACTAACTGTCCTCCCACTCATCTAATATTTTTCATAATCTGTGGTACTGGACAATCTCCAATAAAATGCTACATTACCACAGAAATTGCAGAATCTCACCCCCCAACTTAACATAAATTAACAACTCTTGACACATTCCTTAGAGTACGTAAATTGCAATATAAGTTACAAATAGAAAGCACATAATTGTCAACAGTACCAGTTAATGAAAGTGAAAGTTCACCTTTCTTTAAATTCTTCTCCCATGAATAAATAATCAGTTCACAATCCACACATGTACTTTGGTGATTGAGCATTGATGCTTTACTATGCACAATTTCATTTACCAGTATTTCAAGTCTTCAACTCAGAATGATGCAATAGAACATCTTGTATTTAAAAGAATATTACACATCCGGCAAAAGAACAGTCAAAATAAGTCACTTGCCACTTCAAATGCCAGAACTCACACCTACAATACTTTCACAATTCCAAATTGGACTACCGCATCTCAATTTAAGGAGAGATTGATCCTCTAACCTCACGCCTACACAATTCAACTATACAACCGTTAATTAAATGCTTTATTAGCACTCACATTAATCAGTTAGGACTCCAGTTCACGTATATTCCCTTTCTCCTATCCAATTACCTTTGCATGTCTCCGTCCCTTCATCTTCCAACGCACCTCGAACACTATGTCACCTCTCTTCGTGCATTAAAAGTTTCACAACAAATTCAAGTACATGAATTTTTCATTTTACCTCCTCTCATGTTTTGTGGTGGCGAGCTACATCCCATATACCACCAACACAGCTCTGCTCCACACTCCAGACTCTCACCACTCCATTCTCTCCGGTCGCTTGCTCACATCATAAAGACCGGAGCTTTTTGGTCGCCAGCAAAGCACCGACACTGTCCTCTACACCAGCGAACTCTGCTTGGAACCCTCGAGACTTAAGGCCCCCGGCATGGAGCGCGCATTTCAAACTACGCCGCTGCTCGCCTCCCTCGCAGCCAGGCATCGCTGTAGCCCATACTTGGACGGGGCGTTATAATATATATATATATATATATATATATATATATATATATATATATAAAAGAAAGTCGTGTTAGTTACACTATTTATAACTCAAGAACGGCTGTACTGATTTGGCTGAAAATCGGTGAGCAGGAAGCTTAGAGCCAGGAGACGGACATAGGATACTGTTTATCCCGTTCGACAGCGTTCCTGTGTGAGAACGCACGTTTTCGCATGATTTCGCGTGATTTTGCATGTTTTCGCGTGAAGGTATTTTAACTGAAGAGTGCAAACTTGCGCACCAAAATACAGGAACAATAATGAATGATTAATCTACTTAATTTTTTTATTTGTATTTTCTAATAAACAATTTAACTTAATAAATTCCAAAATCTGCTTATTTATTGCCTTTAAGAAGCTTGGTCTTGCGATTACAGGTTTGTATTTCTTAAACAAAATTGTTGAGTTAAAACGCTCTGCTACGTAATAGATTTTTTAATTATCTATTTAATATCAGAACGTTTTATTTTAAATTCGTCTTTGTTTGAGAGAAAAACACAAATCTGCAATTGCTTTATTATCACGAGTGCAACAAGGATAGTACAGTTTCTCACAGTGAGTGCGACGCGAGAAAAAGATGGGACCGGCTGTTAAAGCCGAACAGAGTTCGCCGGGTCAGCTAGTGAGTAATATATGGCATGGGGTCGTACGGCTCTGGAACTTCGCGTATTATCCGCGTACGTTTTCTTGAGCCCTCGCTTTGTTAGTTGCGAGAGGAGTGGGGAGTGTGGTTATTTTCCCAAAGTAAATTTGATATTAAATTTGTAGTTCGTTTTTAGATGCGAAATAGTTTCTATCACACGAGAACGAACATTTTTGGTAAACAGATTTTCTTTACAACGCTCGTTTGTTAAATTTATTCTCAATTCAATTAATGGTGGCAGGGGAGTGGGAGTAGGTATTCCGGGGCTCAAGAAAACGTGCGCGTATAATAGCAACGACCATTCGCTGTCGCCGGGCGAGGTCCGGTGGCCTGCGCGGGGTGGCGGGGCGCGTCGGGGAGAGGCAGGGCGCGGTGGGACGCGGCGGGGCGCTGTGGGGAGCGACGGGGCGGTGGGACGCGACGGGGCGTGGCGGGGCGCGGCGGGGCGTGGCGGGGCGTAGGCGTGGCAGAAAACAGCATCGCCGGGGGGCGTCTCTTTGGGGCGGCGGCAAGGCCAAGAGCGGGCGCCAGGGGCGGGGCTAGGCTGGGCCTTGCTCGCGGCCGTCGCCACGTCATGTAGGCACCCGTGCTGGCTAGCTCGCTTTTGCACACAGACAACGTGCACAGTCGACGGAGTTTCTCTCTCCTCTTGTAATATACCTGAGACACAACCGTTTATCATTACACCACTATTAATAACTTTTTACTGCTAATTAATTGCCAAAAAATTAAATTTGTTCTTCTAATTGTTACGAATCTACTGAACTCAATGATCCCGCTACTACGTATGCACACATAAGAGTGCCTGCGATCGTTTTACACACCCGCGTAAGCTGCAAATTCAATACGAAGGGGCCTTGGTCCTTAATTTGTTAAGTATTCATTGGAACATTCAATACCAATAACGTTTGTTTTTACAACAGAAAGTGATAGCATTTTGGAATAGTATTCATTTTTCAACAACTCAAAAACATATTTGGAATAAGATCCTCTGAGAGCAAAAAATGTATTTTATTAGAGGAATTATCTTTTTTAATTTGAATAAAAAATAAGGTACTTTGTGTTAAAAGGAGTAGATTTAAGAAATGTTTAATCATTTCATTATATTTCACGATTGCTGGAATCATGAAAGTATGAATTTTCCTGACAGTGGTCACAAATTACGTCCGTTTGTATTGGCTACTAGTGACATCTTGACTTTATATTCTGGCCTTAATTAGAAATTTCAGCCGTTATTATTACCTAGATCAAATGTGTGGTTCATGTAGGTTTCGAATACTCGTATCTACCCTTTGAAATGCTTTCCTGCCTGGGATGGATTACACATAAGCAGACAATGCACGTTCTCAGACCTCCTTTTCGATGGTGATCCCCAATAACTTTTTAAATACATATTTTTAACACTTTATAAATATTTCATATTTTAATATTAATTTTTTAAATTGAAAAAGTTACAGTTTATTTTAATTTTGATTACATAAATTCAATATAAAACGGTTTGCTCATGCTTAAGGCCAAATTATTAATTGATTATAGTTTTTTTAAAATTTCTGAACAGATCTCTGAGCTCTACTGGAAAGTAGTTAACGTGGTACATCCACATTTTAGGTTCACTTCTTAGAGAAAAAATCAACAATTTACAACAAGAATAATTTATTTGTCATAATACTATTGAAGTTATTGTTTTAGCTGCAACGTTGCGACTGAAAATGCCATTAAATGCCCTTTAGTAAATTTTTGTGGGAAACGCTATTTAAACCTTTATCACAAAGAGCCTTGGTAATATGCAAGAGTAAAGAAAAACGAAAATATCTTAAAAAACAAAAGCAGGTAGAAATGAGTTAAGTAAGAAAAGACGTATGTAAAATTAAATAAAGTTGAGTATAATATCTGATGAAAATTAAACAATCAAAAATATCACAATTGAGATATATGGCTACCTTAACACAATCATCCGGCTCTGATCCCTGCTCCCTCCTTGAGGACACGACGGTTCTTCGATTCGAAAGTCTGCCTGCGCTGAGTGCTGGAAATGCTCGAGTTAGGAGGGCGCGAAAGTCGTGAGTATAACCAGACAGGAGGCAAAAATTCAATAAGGCGAAGGGCGTGCAAACGTGTCGAAACGGACTGCGAGCGTTTATGTGGCGTGTAATGGGCACGTGCCTGTGAGTGCCACCGGACACGCCTCGCCGTTGCACAGTGTGCGGTTTGCAATGGGCAGTGGGCATGAGCGATCAACATATCAGTGCATTCAGCCAGTTTGATGCATCAGGTGATCCATTTAAATCGAGACATCAAAATATCTCGAGAAAAATGACCGGGGGCAGTGGGCATGAGCGATCAACGTATCAGTGCATTCGGCCAGTTTGATGCATGAGGTGATCCATTTCAATTGAGATATCAAAATATCTCGAGAAAAATGACCGGGGGCAGTGGGCATGAGCGATCAACGTATCAGTGCATTCGGCCTGTTTGATGCATCAGGTGATCCATTTCAATTGAGATATCAAAATATCTCGAGAAAAATGACCGGGGGCAGTGGGCATGAGCGATCAACGTATCAGTGCATTCAGTCAGTTTGATGCATCAGGTGTTCCATTTAAATTGAACTATCAAAATATCTCGAGAAAAATGGCCGGTTTAGGTGTCTCGGAGCACCAACTGTGGTCACTACAACGCCTCTGGTTAGGAGGTCCTAGGGTTCGAGTCCAGAAGGGGCAGAATTTTCGACACTAGCTAGATTACTTGGTCGAATTCAGGGGTTGTCTGCAGGAGAATTCTAGAGATGGTTGCTCTGATCGTAGTTTTTTGTGATTTCTTCCATGAACACCAGGCGAATGTTGGAGCACTACCCTAACAAACGGGCCACGGATTGTACACGATCCTTTCGTCCCCTTCCTTATCCTAGCCTCACCCCTTACTTACACACACTCTTACACGCGCGAAACTACAACATAAATGGGGAGACCAGTCGGGAGCTTAGAACTTGTCCCGGCTGGAGCGCGGTGCCCTGAGAGTGGGAGAAACCTGGTTGGGGGAAACCCCGCAAGCCGACTGGTAGGTCGGCGCCACATCTCACCATTCAGGGGGCGATATCATCGCCACCTCCGTGATAAAACCAGCACTACACGGGAATAATGACCAAAGTAGTTGTCGCGCTCGGAAACTGGAAATAATCAATTGAGAAATATGCAATATACAAAACAATGTTTAAAATAATGAAAATATTTCAAGAGAGATGTGAATTCTATCACACCTGTGAAAGAGTAAAGATATTTCGTTGGTGGGCGTCAATTTCGAAATTTGAAATAGCCCCTCCCCCATACCGCGTATTCATTATACTCAGTTCAGAAGTGTTGAATTTGATCCTCGAAAGTACTGACATTTTCTCGAGATATTTTTCGTTCGATGCGTTTCTTTCGAGATATTTTTTCATCTCAATGTAAATTGTTAATCCAATGTATGTTATTTAAATATTATCATTATATCGTTTAACAACACTCTAAATTGGAGACAAAATTGTCCTGCGCGGGATTTATAAGATGTTGCTTTAGCGTACGAAATAAAATAATTATTATTACTGTCAACTTACTAATATAGTAATTTACATCATAGTTCCCTTCTGAACTTACATTTTTATTATTATAACATAATATTCGAGTTAATTAGTTATGTGTGTTAGATCAAAACATATTGTGCCATAAAATATTATATTAATTTTGCACATATTCGCACAGTAAAACACGTATCTACTTGCTCGCATTCTCACCACTTTTTAATGTGCAAGGTTGCAACAACTCTCCTTATCACTAGAACGCGACATCCAATGAGACATTCCCGTCTTTGGTAATTCCGCGTAGAAACGTGTTCCGTTAGGATCTATCATCTAGAAGCCGATTGAGCGAAAACATACACTAATTCAACCCAAGGTCGGAACAATTCCGTGATCGATTTACCAAACCCTTTCCCTGTGGGAAAACTTCAACGACGCTAGATACTTCTGGGGGCCATCCGAACTCAGGGGGTCTGGGGTCCCAGCTCACCCCACTGCACCCCCTCTGGCACTAAAGAATGAGCACCGCCGATCGATTGGGCGTGTCTCATCGAGAAGTAAAACCAAACGAGAAATCATCAAGAATAAGATACTGTATATTTAATGTACTGCTATTAGTTGCGACGTTTGTGTATTGAGCCCACTGTGCGCCGTCCTGAACCCTTTTCCCGCTACCGCTTCTGATGATCTGATTCGCGCTGCCCCAAGCTACGTCCCCGCCTCCGTCTTCTGAAGCCGAAGCTAACACCAACACCCCTTTCATGATTCGTCTGCCCCATCCCGCTGCCACTCCTTACCCTCCTCTACGTCACTGCCATCTCATCCCGTTTTCCCGCCATCCCCGCCTTCCTCCCACCCGCCGTCTTCCCACCCGCCGTCCTCACAGCCCCTGTCCTCCCAGCATCTGTCTTCCCACCATCTGTCTTCCCACCATCTGTCCTCCCACCATCTGTCCTCCCACCATCTGTCCTCCCACCATCTGTCCTCCCACCATCTGTCCTCCCACCACCTGTCCTCCCACCATCTGTCCTCCCACCATCTGTCCTCCCACCATCTGTCCTCCCAGCAGCCGTCCTGCCAGCCACCGTGCTCGAGGATGGCTACTGACCGTCCTCCCAGCAGCCATTCTCGCAGCAGCCGTGTTCCCAGCAGCCGTCGTCGCAGCAGCCATTCTCCCAGCAACCGTCCTCCCAGCTAACGTCATTTCAGAAGCCGTGCTCCCAGAAACCGTCCTCATAGCAGCCGTCCTCCTAGCAGCCGTTCTCCCAGTCACCGGCCTCCCAGCAACCGCCCTCCCAGCTACCGTCCACCTAGCCACCGTCCTCGGTCGCTCTTGCGGCTGCCGCCTGCCCCCACAAGCGCCCGAGCGGCGTTCTCCCACGCGTGGTCACCCACCCCGCCGCCACCCTCGCCGCCCCGCCGCCTCCGCCGCCGCCTCCGCCGCCGCCTCCGCCGCCGCCTCCGCCGCCGCCTCCGCCGCCGCCTCCGCCGCCGCCTCCGCCGCCGCCTCCGCCTCCGCCTCCGCCGCCGCCTTCGCCGCCGCCTCCGCCGCCGCCTCCGCCGCCGCCTCCGCCTCCGCCTCCGCCGCCCCCGCCGCCCCCGCCGCCCCCGCCGCCCCGACCGCCTTCCACGCCACCGGCTCCGCCCCCGCAGGCGACCGCCGTCCAGCCGCGCGCCCGGTGGGGCGGCGCAGGGGCCTTGCCCTTTGGGGCCGGAAGGCGCGAGGCGTGCACCGCTACGCGACCGCAGCGCAGAGCAGCGCACAAAGGGGAAGTGACGGGGAGCGCGGCCTCTGCAACGGGCGCCAACCGAACCGGAACAACCGCCGCAGTCGCTGCCTCAACCGCTCACGTGGACACCGCTCGTCCACCGGGGAAGCAGGTTACGACAGCGCCGGGCGTTATGGAAGGGATTGGGTGCTACATGCCGAAGAGAGCAATGAGATAAGCGGGCTGGCGTTGGGAGAAGCAAGGTTTTCATGCTGAGGTAAAGGGATAACGAGGGATAGCGCGGTTTGATTTGGCACTGCGGCGTGTTAGCAGTGTTATGGCGTACGGGGGCTGTGGGAGAGCGCGGTTGCGTGGTAGCAAGATTGCGGGGTACCGATGTAATGATGTAGCGAGGTTGTAGGGTAGCGAGGTAGTGGGGTAGTAAGGTGGAAGAGATGAATGGTAACGGGGATGTAGGGTAAAGGTTGGGGAAAAACTGGGAGGAAGTTGAAGGCAATGAGGTGGGCGTAGGGAGAATGTGCGGGGAATATGTAAAGGACATGTGTATGGGGAGGCGGCAGCGGGGAAATTCGAACCCATGGTGTAGCGAGATGTTCAAAACAGAGCGGTGGCATAGCGAGGAAAGATGTTGGCAAGCATGGCGGGAATGAGATTGTGTGTCAGGGACGTCGAAGTGATGGTGGCAGCATGCAGGAATGGCGAGCTTTCGAGGACTGGTAGGGTTGCGGCGATGCTATGAAAACTTTGGTATCGCACGACTATGATAAGGGTCAATTTGCACCTCAATATTAAAACTTTGTGCTGATCGACTGTTTATGTGGTAGAAAGGAACACTTAATCACCATTATCCGACATCATTACTTATTTAATCTTTCACTAATTCATGGTTTTAAGAGAGATATTAAGATGTTAATGACGTTAAGATTGTAAGCAATTACATGAATCTCTGCTCCTCCCTTCATTACCTGTAAACTATGAAGGGAGTTTGAGCAGAGAAGAAGCCCAGAAGAGAATGAGGGGAGAAACCGACACGACGTAAATAAAACTAGAGAGTACAAGGGAGATTAGGAGAGGAGAAAGAGGATCGGGGAAAGAGATGATCAGAATATAGAATAATAGGAAGAAAAACAAGAAAATATATTTTTTTTAAGAATGTTAAGAAGAATCAGAAGGAGAAAATAAAAGTTTCCAAAAATTAAACATACGACTTTACTATGAAATAAACACAATTTAATCATAAATTGTTATAACATGCAGAAAACGGAAAATAACATTCAAGAAAGAACATAGAACCTGGAGAAGAGGAAATACTTTTCCTGGCCGAATGGCCAAAGTTGGAAACAAAATGAAAAAGGAAAAAGGAGATCAAGAAACAGTTGAGGCGGAAAAGTATATTTCACCACGGAGTCGAAGGAGAGATTGGTTATTGCCACCATAGTTACGCCTACGTAACAAGGTCATTGCCGGTGGTATAATATTGAAAGTAATATCAGAAAATGTTAAAGATTCTATCTCAGGATAGAGAATACTTGAGGGAGCAAATGTATAAAACAAATGTTTATTTAGTGGACGCAGTATTTTCCAGAGAAACTGTATTGTTCGCATCTAAAATAGATGACAGGTATCATGTTTAATGTTTATGTAAGACTTTAGGAAATTGAACGAAATCTCAATAGCCAAAATAATATTAACGTCAACTCTCAACTATAATATTAACGTCAATCTCAAACGCAAGTAGTCAGCGTTCTGATTTATCACTAATATTATAACGACAATACCGCGTTAGTGACGTTATGTAAGTGAAAGCCGAATGCATCAACAAAAGTTTCCCTTCTTGACAAAAGAATCGTATTAATAAGTTTCGTACATCATAAAAAAACTACATTTTCATAGTTATAATTTCCTCATGAAAGAGTAGGTAATATTACACAAACTTTAAATAACAAATGCTTAGTAGGTATTATGACATGCTATTTGACATTCTCTTGACTGAGAAACCAAAACCAGCTACATTGCGATGGCTGGCAGATTAATAGAAACTGGCAAATATTTTAAAACTGTTAAATGAGAATACTGATTTTTTAAATTTATCGTAGAAATAAACAATCATATTCTTTACTGTTGTGCACACTTGCGAAATATCAAAATATAGATAGATTAATAAAAATATTAATATTGTTTTCCTCAAAATATAAAAAATAAGCGTATAAATAGAAAAGATAAAACAAATTTAAAAAACACTTTAAAAATATTTGATCCTATTACTTACTTTCACTTTTTCCTGAATTGAAATTTAAGTGCAAAAAAAATCATTCTCAAAGAAGATTCAAATATACCAACAATCTTTTGAACACTACGCTAAAGAGAAGGTGAAGGGAATGAGCTTTATGTAATAGTAATGCACTCCAATTACACTATCCGCGAGCAAAGGGGAATGCGCCGTTAGAGCAACGTCTAGGTCACCCCACAAGCGTCAGAGAAAAGGTAACGGGATCTATGCGAAAAAATCTAGAAATATAAGAAAAGTGAGAGAGAAAAATAAAGGGGGGAAGGTAGAAGGGAGCAAAATCGGCAAATGGGAAGTGGACGACGAGAAGAGGACGGATGACGTATTTAAGAAAGGAAGATAGCAGCATATTTTTGCACGAACTTACATTAACCTTTCTGAAAAAAGAAAAACTAGTAGCGCCACAGAGCACACGCTTTCTCGCATTATTTCTAAATTTGCAATTTTTGAAAATTCAGTGATTTCAACGAAAATGAGACATGCACCATTCTCTTAAGCGTTTTTACGCTATCCGAAAACAAAATTTAATTTAAAAAAATCGGAGTTATTTTTGAGAAAATTTTGAAAATATTGAAATTTCTTGTAAAAAACCTCCAAAAATCAACATATCTGTTTCAAATTCAGACGGTCTCGAGTTCTCTTAAATTGATTGAAGAATATCAATTTTGGAGAAAATCGGCTGAACAGTGTAATCACTACGGACTGACGACCGGGTGAACTGGATGTCGGGCGGGCGGGCGGGCGGGCGGGCGGGCGGGCGGGCGGGCGGGCGGGCGGGCGGGCGGGCGGGCGGGCGGTCAGGCGGACGGTCGGTCGGGCGGACGAACGGTCGGGCGGACGAACGGTCGGTCGGTCGGTCGGCGGTCGGTCGGTCGGGCGGTCTGACGGTCGGGCGGTCGACGGTCGGGCGGACGGACGGTCGGGCGGACGGACGGTCGGGCGGACGGACGGTCGGGCGGGCGGACGGACGATCGGGCGGACCCCAGACGGTCGGTCGGTCGGTCGGTCGGTCGGTCGGTCGGTCGGTCGGTCGGTCGGTCGGTCGGTCGGTCGGTCGGTCGGTCGGTCGGTCGGTCGGTCGGTCGGTCGGTCGGTCGGTCGGTCGGTCGGACGGACGGACGGACGGACGGACGGACGGACGGACGGACGGACGGACGGACGGACGGACGGACGGACGGACGGACGGACGGACGGACGGATGGACGGTCGGGCGGTATAGCGATGATTTTTAACACGTAAACGATGGGTCCTAGACACGTAAAACTAGGAGTTACGTTTTTAAAGCGGTAGTCTAAAAAATTGAGACCTTTTTGGACTTTTTCATAAATTTTTGGAAGTTTTCCTTGTGTGGGTATATGCACTTTATAGCATTGGTGCTCAGAAACATGCAGTATCTCGAAATATTGGAATGAATGGAATTGTTCCGTATTCTGTATCATTTAATGAAACGGGTTGAGGTATCTCTGTTTGTCAATAAACGCTTAGTAACATTAAAATATTTATCCACGCATAATAACAGACCTAGTGGATGTAATACACACTTCAAAAACCTAGCTGTTTGAAGTTAAGACTCCAGTGCGAAACTATATTCGAAACTATATGATTTACAATGCGCCAAACTTTCTCACTGATCCGGCTAGTATTTTATATTTATATTGGGTAGTAATTTTCAATTTTTGAAATAGTGTTTTCCTATTGACTAAAGGGTGAAATTAAAAGGTACTTTCAAATACACTCATTGGTAAGGACATTAACAATATCTATCTTTGCTGGCATATTTGAAATTAAATTGTAAATTATCTAAATGTAACAATGATATTTTATGATTCATGATCTATTTCTGCACAGACAGAAATAGATTACCTCCGGGCATCGAGGATGCAAAATCTTCTTGATATTGACAGGTGGATGAATATTGATAAGTCCATGATTGTAGCGTAGGGACCACTGATGGAAAGAACAAACTTTCAATGGACCAGGTGTTTTTCAGCAATATAGAGAATATTCAAGGTGAATGTCCAACGACGAAGTTACTGTATATTGTGTGGTTGCCGAATATCTAGTCAAAGTTGTCAGGGTCGTGGCCATGCCCTCTCTCGTCGATGTAGCTCTTCAACTCTTACTCCGTTTAAAAACATAGTGTTACTTTAAAGTCACGAGCTGGAAGCAGAGGGGACACTATCATCCAATCGGAAGCTTCGTTACGAATAAAACTTTTGATATTGGAGCTCCCAATTGAATGATAATGATCCCCCCCTCACTTTCCAGCTCGTGACCCTGAAGTGTCACTATGTTTAAATTGGAGTATATGCGTTTATCCTCGTAGAACTCGTACCTCCCTCGTGCTAACTGAATCGCTTTCTGCTCATAGCGCTGCAGCGGTTCCATTTTAACCCTCCATCGGCCGCTACCGTTAAACAAACGCTAAGGTCCCGCTGAATCTCTCAGATACACTTTAATTGGAGAGATGTTTAATTAAAACACTCGTTTTTGTAAATCATTTTAACCATCTGGTTTATTCCACTTTTCAAATACCTGTGTGGTATTATTCATACATAGGTTAAAATTATGTCGTTTTATAAGCAGTCTTTGTTCATGTAGTACAAGTATTATTGAAATGCTCTAAACTTAAATATTTCTCATATTTTATGCACGATTACGTGGTCAAACTTGTTCTTGTTAGGAATATCGCTGTAAAACATAAAACATGAGCCATTTTATTTATCATCTGCGTATGTGCAGTGTTTGAGTTGCAGATCTCAGTTACAGAGATGTTGCAGAGATCACTGCTTTACGTATTAAATTGTTTCAGACAGATTTTAGCGAAACGTTTTGTTCGAATCAAAACGCCAGTTAAGTAGATAAGTTAAGGTTATGGTGATGATGATTTTGACCACCCCAATGAGGTGATTAGTCATTCATCGTACAGTAACACTCAATTATTGATTTCCACCCAGACTGAACATTTCTGACTTTATTAACCGAGACGATATCTAGCTAAGAATGTGAGAACCGCTTCCAGGCACTATAAGGGATGCTAAAAAGCGCGCCTGATTGAAAAATACCTTAGTCCTAGGCTAAAAACACTAAAGAGGAAATCTGAGCAGAGAACGTGAATCAAAGAGTCGCCTCTCCGCAAAATTCCCGAACGCACAATTTAGTACCGGAATTTATTTACATATTGAAGTTATTTACGTAACCACTACAGAAAGTGAGTGGCAAAGAAATGAAATGGAACAAGATGCTGATAGGATCGGAGACCTGAATTTCGAGATGGGTATGACAAGGACACTTAGGTACGAGTTACATCATTTTTCAATTTTAATTCAAGGAAATTTGCATTTGTATATTCTGTGGTTCATTCTGCTTACTTAATGTGTTCTGCTTACTTAATGGCATGCATCCTGCAAAGCGATACTTTGCCATCGTGTTTTGCAAAGTGCTACGTTCCAATCAATAAACAGTAAAGGGAAGGAATGATTTTCCTTTCAGTGTTGAGAAAATGAAAGTGTGTGATCTTTGTATAATACATTGGAGTTGGTGATTTGGGGAACAAGACGTAACGCAAAGTGCTACTTTCCAATGAATGAAGACAACACGGAAGGAATAGTGTCCATGCATGGGTTCTGAAAAAAAGCCTCTAGCCTTTCCTCATGCACTTGCATGTTTCCTCTCTTGGAGAACAAGGCGAAATGCGCCTGACGCCCAGGCAAGAGTTTCATTCACCTTGCAGTACAGGTTGCGCAATGTGCAAAATTGTAACAGGTGTAGAATGATCTAATAATGTAGAATGATCGCCAGGGTTCAACTAGTTGACTTCTTGAATTAGTGCACTATTTATTAATATTTTTCTGATGAATGAACTTTCTAAAAAATGTCGTTTTTATCTTTTCTCTTTTGATGGCTGATAAGTGTGGGGAATGATTTATCGTGCGAGGATGCTATGTTTTTCCTCTGCTGGTTGGAAAAATCCGGCATCGACCTACACGTGGGATTGCGGGATTTTCCCCCAACCAGGACTCTCCCACCAGCGGGGCACCACTCCAGCCGGGACAAGCTCTAAGCTGGCCACTGTTCTCCCGACATGTGTGGTAGTGCAGTGCATGTTAGTGTAAGTGTGTGTGTAAGGGGAGAGCATAGGACAAGGAAGATGGAGGAAAGATCGCGCGCGGTCCGTGGCCCGTTTGTTAGGGTACTGCTTTGGCATTCACCTGATGTGAATCACAGAAACCATGGAAAAGTACCGATCAGAAGAGCCGGTCGCTAGAATTCTCCTGCAGTCAGTGGCTAAATTCGACGAAGCTATCTAGCTAGTGTTGAAAATCCTGCCAACGTCGAGACTCAAACCCTAGGATCCATGCAGGAGGTCAAAGGTGGTACAGTGACATCAACTGAAACCCCTAGCCTTGTAAGCCGACTTGATTGTTATTGAACATACTGTAACGTCGTGGGTAGGGATCTACGCCACAAAGAAACAGACACGTGTGGGTATTTACAGTTTATTTACAATAAATTATTTATAGTAACTAAAACCACTCTAAGGCGTTTGTCGGAGCTACCTGCCCCAGCCCCCCCCCCTCTCCCAACACGCGCCTTGCGGCCGCGCCTGCGAGTAGCCAACTCGGCCGATTCGCAACTGGGCACCTCATGTGCCTCGGCAGACCATCTGTCCTGAAGTATAAGGAATACTTCACCGTGTCCGAACCTCGAACGCCTACTCGTGCCTTCAGCACTCCCACGCCAGACTTGGCAGGACAAGTTTTGCGGTGTTTGGCGCGAGGAAACCAGAATCGTTACCCGCGAAGGGTCCTGCGACGCACCTTAATATAGGCCCGAGTCACATGACCTCCCACGTCATCTGCCCCCCACGCACTCGTCTTGAAGCGAATGCCACCGACGCCGCATTTTGTGCCCGGTGTCTACGAACCAGCCCCTACTCTCTGGGATTTCCGTGACGGGTGGTCTTTGTTCGGGAGCCTATATTTGGCTCCCTCATCCCCATACCTTGCAACTCAGGAGCAGGGAGTCAAGTCTATGACGCTACAATATCTAGAGTTTTGAAAAAAAATAAATGCAAGCATCTAGTCTACGCAGCGCGTGCATTCGCATTGGTGCACCGCAGGAGCAGGCGAGGCGCGCCTCCCGTCCGCAGGCGCTTGCTGCAGCGACGCCACGCCCCTCGCGCCCGCGCGCCGGTCGCGGTGCAGCGGCGTTTCCGCGCGGCGGCGGCGGCGCATTGTGGCGACCCGGCGCGCCCGGCTTCCGCCACGCCCGTGCCTCCGACCGCCACAGGCCTCAAGCGGCGCGGCGGCACAGCGGAGCGGAGCGGAGAGAGGGGGGGGGGAGAGGCCGCCGCGGCGCCTTCAGGGTCAGGGCGAGTTCAAGACCGCCCCGCCAAGGTCCCCTGCGGAGGCCCGGCTCAGCTCAGCTCGGCTCGGCCCCGCCGCCACCGCGCCGCACCCCGCCACGCCACGCCACGTCGCGCTGTGACTCCTGCCCGCGTTGCCAGATCAGCGGGTTTTCCTCAATTGATGGATTGATTTTTTCGTGTTTCCGGGCGCGTCAACTGCTTTGGTCATTAGTCCAGTTAGTGTAGTGCACGCTTTTTTTTCGCGGGAGATGGCAGTGATCTTCCCCCGCTGGATGGCGAGATCCGGCGCCGACCTACCGTCGGCTAGTGGGGTTTCCCCCTAACCAGGACTCTCCCACCAGCAGGACACCGCCCCAGCCGGGACAAGCTCTAAGCTCCCGACCGGTCTCCCGGAATATGTGCTAGTGTAGTGCATGTAAGTGTGTATGAGTAAAGGGAGAGGATAGGACAAGGAAGAGGAAGGACAGAACGCGCGCGGTCCGTGGCCCGCTTGGTAGGGTACTGCTCTGGCATTCGCCTGGTGTTGATCGGAGAAACCACGGAAAACTACCGATCAGAGGGGATTTTCTCAAGATTTGGAGCGGCTGAGTTGGCGCAGAGCAATAACTTGTCACAGCAGCGAGTCCTGGGTTTCGAGTTCTAAAGGAGGCGGATTTTAGGCTATATAACTAGGACTAGGTCAGGCGATGTCTTGAGAAGAATTCAAGTGGACGGCAGCTCTGATTGGTTTTCCGTGGTTTGTCTGATCAACACCAGGCAAGTGCCGGAGCAGTGCCCTTACAAACGGGCCACGGACCGCGTGCGATATTTCCTTCCCCTTCCTTGTCCTCTTCTCAGTCGTTACACACACACACACACGCACTGCATTACCACACTAGTCGGAAAATCAAGTCGGGAACTTAGATCTTATCCCGGTTGGGGAGGTGCTTTTCTGGGGGAGATGCCTGGAGGGGGAAACCCCGGCACATCGGCGTGTAGGTCAGTTCCGGAGGTCACGTTTTAAGGAGGGAGGAACACACTAACCGCGATACATCATGCACTAAACTTACGGGACTAATGCCCATAGAAGATGACGCGCCACGAAACAGAAAATAATCAAACATTTAACAAATAATGATTTGGTGGAATTGTAGGTATCATAAAGTGACCAGACGTCACAAGTGTGTCGGGACTGTCATCTTTTTAATCTCTGCCCCGTATTTTTTGACGGAAAATGGGTTGCCTCTATCTTGAGACACTATCGGTATATCTTAACGGCGTTCAATACCGAAAACAATATTTAATTTATTCTAATGTATCCCAATGGCTTGTATGGTTAATGAAAAAATTAAATATTTCTGACAACTGACAACACTTTAATGCCGTGATGACAAATTCCCGCAATTTTCTTAATACACTGAAATTTCTTGATCATCTGAACTAATGCCCCCCACAGAACAAGGGTTTTCTTTCAAGAACGGTACGCATGTGGTAATAAAGAAAGAATTTTGAAATCTATATTGATTAATAAGGTAAAATTAAATCACCCTTGAGTAAACTTTTAAAAAAAGAGCAAAGATAAAGATAATATTTTGAAGAAACTTCATTCATCAGAAAAAAAAATTAATGAATGATGCTCGTACGAGCATTCTACAAAATTAAATAGTTCTAATAGTGAAAATAATCTTTAATTTGTAAGTCACGATCGTTTGTGAGAAAGCGTTCTATGGAGGGTGTGTACATTCCTCTGTAAAAGAACGTCCAAACAGGTCTTATTTTGTACGTTACGGCTCTGGTAATTCGTTTTAAAATCTAAGAAGTGTGTTGTGTCTGGCGGGTAATTCAGCAGTGCCGTATTTATAAAGTTTCGTGTTAATGGAGTCTTTCGTGGATCAGCCAGCTGCAACTTTCCCCCTTTTGTTCTTCGCGGTGCCGACATGTGGCTTGGTATTGGTGGCTACTGATACTCTTCGAGAACGATTGCACCACCCAAACATTAATGCCAGATGCGTGGGATCAATTGACCGCTGGATAGCCCCAATCGCTCTCGCTCCCTCCCACCAAATCACCAATTCGATGAGGCGGGTTTCTAGTGGAGGGAGGGCTAATGGGAGAAGGCTCCTTTACGTCTCGCTAAACACGCTTCGCTTTCAATGTTTTTGCTGCAGAGTAAATCTACAGTTACGAGTCCGCAGCAAGATTAATAGCAAAAAAGTCCTTAGTTCGAGCCTCTATGATTGATTGATTATTATTGATTATTCCTGGCGCATCAACTGCTAAAGTTATTAGTCCCGTTAGTGTAGTGCAAGCTTTTTCCCTGGAGGTGGAAGTGAAATTGCCCCCACGCCCTGGATGGCGAGATCCGGCGCTGACCTACCGTCGGCTAGCGGGGTTTCCCCTTAACCAGCACTCATCCACCAGCGGGGCATCGCCCCAGCCGGGACAAGCTCTAAGCTCCCGACCAGTCTCCCATATTGGTAGTATTGTGAATGTAAGTGTAAATGTGTGTAAGGGGGAGGACAGGTCAAGGAAGGGAAATGAAAGATCGTGCGCGGTCCGTGACCCGATTGAAAGGGTACTGCTCCGGTATTCGCCTTGTATTGATTGGAGAAACCACGGAAAACTACCAATCAGAGCAGCCGCCCGCTAGAAATCTCCTCTAGACAGCAATAGAACTCGACCTAGCTATCTGGCTAGTGTCAAGGTACTCTCCGAAAATCCTGTCACTGTTGGGACTCGATCCTCAGGAACTCCCTGTCAGAGGCACTGCAGTGACATCAGTAAACTTGAGCCACCCCTCCCGGTCGAGCCTCCAAGTAGATGCAGTTTCCTTATCAGCAACGTTCCAGTCTATTTCATTGATTCGATGAGAATTATATTCGTTCACTTCACCGCTGATTGGTCGAACCCAACGATTCCTCTCGAATCAGTTCAAGCGGAATCCGGGGCGAATGCTTAAACAATCGGCTACAATCTCTACCACTGACACCTCCCTACCCATCCTATCCTCACTCCCATCCAGACAGCAAGATAATGGATCAATAATATGCGCCATTTTCATTGTCGGCATACAAGATTTGAACGGTCGCTAAGAGCACGGTCGCGGAACTAGTGAAAACTGTCGCCATAAGATCCGTGGGTCGCAGCGAGCTCAGGCGACGAGGAGAGAGGGCGTTAGAAGGGAACTGATGATTTCATCGGCGAAATGGGAGGAGCGGATTGGTTACCGTGCGGTAGGGGAATTTGAGACCCCACGCGCAGTCTAGGAATACTGGTCCTCTATGATCCGGAAAGACGGTATTTCTGCGAATACACAATGACAGACCAATGCGCGAATACTGCTGAATTACCTAAAGGAAAATAGAGCAAAAAGAAAATCCCCACGAAGAATAAAGAAGAGGGGAAGGATAAGAAGAGTGAAGAGGATAATAAGAAGAAGAAAGATGTAAATAAAGGAGAAGACAAGAAAAGTAAAGAAAGAAGAAAAGAAAGGAGAAGAAGAGGAAGAAATGAAGGAAGAAGAAGGGAAAGAAGAAGAAGGGAAAGAAGAAGAAGAAGGGAAAGAAGGAAATGAAGTAGAAGAGCAACGAGAAGGAATGCGAGGAAAAGAAATAAAAGAAGAGCAAGAAGGAGTTGAAGATCAGCAAGAAGAGGAAGGTCGGGGATGATAAGAATATGATAATTATAATTCCTTCTTCTTGTGCAATTTACCTGCTCGGTGGTCAACTTCATAGAAATACGTAACATTCCAAAAATAAAATTCCAATTATGAAATTATGGGACATGTGGTGGCTTTCGATTGACTCTCAAACCAGATTCACAAAATGTAAACATATGCATTAAGTGCAATTTATACATACAAAAAACGGTTTCGCAGTTCAATTTAGATACACATTATAAAAATTCTTCTCTTACTAGCAAGGACTGCATAAAAAGATAATTAATATAATAATTTTTATTGGATAAAACTTCAGAAAATAAAAAATGATTCAGTATAATATATTAAACTTGAATAATAAATATACGTATGTTTATTGTGCACGATTTTTGCACTCATATTATGCGAGTGCAAATATTATTGGGCATTCACATTCAAGGCTCTTTCTTTTCAGCTTCCTCTCATCTTCAGAAGGACTTCTTATATTGCAATAAATCTATCATTTACAAATTGTACCCTGATCGTAAATTTACATTGTTTTCTGTTACACCAGTGACTGAGGGGTGGATGTTAAGGATTCCTCTTTTCTCCTTCTCCAGCCAAGGTGATGCAACAATTATTAATTTAGAAGGGCAATGTACACATTTTAATTATTTACATTATTTCCCTGGTAGTATTTCAGTTACCTGTTACATTTTAATTTCTTCACATTACTATAAAGATTAGAAAATATATTATAAAATAATTACTATATTGTTATTCAATTTTGGCTCACTCTAGATATCTAAATCATGGTTAAATTGTCGGTGTAACTACTTTTATTTATTTTACGTCCAAAAACAGTTAAAAATGTGTATGACGTGCTATGGGGGAGAAGTGAATTCTGTGCACGTTTTTAAAATTCTGTGATCCCTACATATACTATTTGAATTATGAATTAAAAACAAAAAACAAAAATCACGCTCCCACGTAATGAAATATATTTTCCAGGACAAATAAGCAATAAATTTTGGGCTCTTATCCCTCATCATGTCCTTCGTCACGGAATAATACTTCCTGCCGCGACAACATGGAAACGATAATTTGAATAACTATATTTCCCACCGAATTCTGGAAGTCGTGCACAGATAATGAAGTTACGTTTATGTCCAGAAGCAAAACAAAGGCCATCTCAGCATTTGCTCAATGGATGACGGAAACTGGACGAGAAACTTGATCGAGATGGGGGTCATTGACCCAGAAGATGCGATACAATACTCGTTATACATTGTTTAGAATTATACAGTCCAAATGGTAAATAATACATTAAATACTTTCGCCTTCATCAAAAGAAAATACTGTTGTTTTACTGCTTTTCACTACAACATTTATGCCACATAAACTATTTTTATGTATGTTTATATAATATGTTTATGTATGTTAATATAAACACATATATTTATGTATATATGTTTATATAACATTACTACAACATAAATTATGTTAGTAACACTAGATGCAGCTTCTAACAAAAGAAAACGTACACTGCGTACCCAATAACAAATGCTGGAAATGTCTCCTGAACTTATTTACGAGTGATTTGTTTGCTACCAATACAAATGCAATTTTTAATAGAAGGCCCTCTCTCGGCTCTGTGAGAGGAGACTTTCCTGGCGACCTGTATATTTAGTTCACAACTTCGAGCATTTCAATTTTTTTGATCGACGAAGAAATCTCGCTTTTCGAGTGTTTTGAATAAATGGCAGCAATGTAGCCTATCCGGATCAGGCGTCACGTAATAGAAAGTATTTTGCTTTGCCATCGTAAGATTTAGTGTTTCTTTCAGATTGAAGTACTTTTTCAATCTGTGGTTAGGCCTAAAAAATTATAGAACAGTTTTTCATTATTCATCTGTTTATTCCCTTGTATTTATCTTGTCTTGAATACAAGTTTATCAAAGAATCTGCACACCTCAGTACCGTAAAATTATTTTAATCATCAATTTGTTTTATTTATAGAAGTAAGCACTTATAAGCTAAACAAAAGCTGACATGCGTAGGTAGTGAAAAAAAAAGGACTTTGTTGCACAACAAAATGAAAAGCGGACATTCCAAAAGCTATTTTGAGATTATCAAACATCATTTTGTGTATATTTGTAATATACTGTATAATATACACTATACGATGTAGAGTATACAATTCACTACTTAATATATTAGTACGACATTCTGTTTTCCCATGCCACAATGCGTATAGTGATGAGTAGAAAGCGGAAATTTAATGAAATACCATTTTTTCTTTTCACTTTAGAAAAAGGCCGTTTAGTATAGAAATTTATTATTTTTACATTTTATGTTATAACAAAAGCAAAAATCTCATTCTTCTAGTCAGTTTTTGTGTTTTTCGTGAAATTTGTATAAGTCATTTTTTACCTCTTTGCGTAATTTTTAATTTCTTTTTAGGCAGATTTAATCGATTGTAATATTTTAATGGTACTTGCATCAAATAATATTTACGACATACTAGGAATATTCTTTGCAGAATTCTTGAGTACCTGGTAGCCTATTCAATTTCTTCGCTGAGAAGTTGTAATGTCAGCCATTGTTAGTATGTAATCTGAGGTTCCTCTGACGCTTGTCAGGGCCATTGACAGTTCAGCCGATTTCGGGTTAACTAAAGACAGATTCTCTGATCAAGAACAGTTCAAAATAAAAGTTTGCAAGGCGAGTTCACTTGAACGATAGGAAGAAGCTTCGATTGCAACAGTAACAAATTCAACAGCTCGAGATGTTCATCTGAACTGGTTTTCATGGAATTTTTTATTATAATTATTATAATAAAATGTTATTTTTATTATAATTATTATATTAATTTTATTTTATATAAACGTCATTTTTCTTCGCTTTTAGGGCATTTTAAAAACATTTAAGGGCATTTTATTGATCATTTTTTGGGGATGTTTTAGGTAATCAAAATCTGCCTCCTAGTGATGGGTTACGTGGGTCTCAGATTCAGTATGTCCGGTGTAGCGCAGTCGCCTAAGCAACATCTTTTGGCCCAGGTGAACAAACTTGCAACTCATAAAAACTAAATTTTACAGGAGAGAAAATACCTTACCATCCTCATATTATTTGAAGTAGAGTTCTAACAGGAGTGCACATCCACTTATTTGATGTTAATCATAGCTATCGAATCATTGTTATTGCGTGAATGACTAGACAACTCGACTTATCATAGTGAGGTTTATTATATTACAAAATTTACGTAGTAAACTGTAAAATACATGTTAAGAAACATGCTCAATTTTCGACATGCTATCTAATTACTATTGAGAATGGAGAATCGGTTTGAAGTAAGCATTTTCTTGCAAGGTTGCACTCGCCAAAGGGCAATGGTCAGAACAGTGAAAGTTCTGATCTCTAGAAATAGCGAGAAAGATACAGAACATAATATTCATAATAAATAATATAGATGAAGATATAAACGGTACTTCGAACTTGCGAAATTTCTTTTCACGTGTACAACATTTTCTTAGTCAATCTTCTCACCACTTATAAACAAGTCACTTATAAAAGTGGATTGTCGAGCCAGAAATATTTGTCTCTAACGAAAATAAAAGACACTTTGCACGCAGATTCTAAACGATTCAAAAAACCGCTAATTACGTGAGTAAAACACGCAAACCGTTCTGACTAAAATAGCTTTTACAAAGGCAATTTAGGCGGACTTCATTAACTAGCCACCGAGGAGATTACATGATATAAAAAAAGAAGGGGGTTGGAGTCCCAAGCTTAGTCATCCAAGAAAAACTCTCAAATGGAGATAATATTTTCCCATTATTTGCACTTCTTCCTCTTATTTTATTGTCTGCTCATTGCTTAAGCAGTTTTTAATAATTATTTTTCAAGAACTCTAGAGGCACTCGTGGGACATATTTAGTCAGGACATACTTAACTCCGACAGGACTCTAAGACAAGAAATAGTACATGAGTATCATCGTTCATCGTACAGATTCTGAAAACAGATTACCCAGCTACGAGGGTAGAAAACATCAGGAGCAACAATTAAATACATCAGCAAAAGAATTGAACAACTTCAGATAAGCTTACAAGTACAACGCACACGCACATTTTTGTAAGTTCACTGTAACATTTCCTCTCCGATATCTTCTGACATATGTGCGTTAAGTTAATTACGCGTTCTTCCCACATTCGCAAGTTATATGACGTAATGACTGTCCACGTCACGAGCCAACTAACGGCATTGAAGTGTACACCGTTGCAGGCTTCGATGCCGGTATTGCGCCAGAGTAATGCGTGAAACATACAAAACCGAATGCACCTTGAAAAGAAGAGCGATATTAGCGAGTTTTCGCACGGTGAAGTGTTATAGCAATCGACAGCGCTATCGATCTTCTGGGTATACGCAGTTCGAGTTTCCAATTGAATTGAATAAGCCTTATTTTACGTGGCGAGACTCAGGCCATGAGGCCTGCTCTTCCGTCTGACCACGCAAATTTCGCTACGCTCCTTTCACCAACCATGGGAGAAAGAAGGTATTACTTGGGCGACGAACCAGGCGATTTGAATTTAGCTCAGAGGCATCAGTTAAGCTTGAGGATCTTTTACATGCAGTAAATCCACTAACATGAGGCAGCCGGCTTTACTTCCTCTCCGAAGGAAGGCATACGAAGGATTTTTTCGCCCTTAAAAATCCACCGCTTCGATCGGGTCCGAACCCGCAAGCTTGGGAATAACAATACGATACGCTAACCGTTACACCATCGCCGCCGCATCCAATCACTTTTGTGCAACTGCGTAGGCGTAGAAGGTGGAAATTCAGTCGATTGTTGTACACTATGCCATGCTTTTGCATGGTGTCATTAAAGAGTAATCGAGTTGCACAGAAACACTCGCTTGGCGGTGTGTATTCACGGAGTGGCGACAAACCGCTACCTAATTATGGCTTCCTCCGCTTGAGTTGGTTCCAGCGGTGGAAGCCGGGCGGGCTGCACGCGAGGCCCAGGAAGCGATCGGCATCACGGTTGCGGCTGCCTGCCGAGGTGATGGGTGTGGTCGCCGCTGTGGAACCCGCGAGGTCACCAGGCTCGTGATCTGTCTGGACGCTGGCGGCGGTGGTGGTGAGATGGTAATGCAGGCAAAGGCGATGGTGGTGGTGGTGGTGGCGGTGGTGGTGGTGGTGGTGGCGGAGGCGGAGAGGGAGTCGACGCGCCTTTGGCGTTGGCGACGACAGCGGCGGCGGCGGCGGCGGCGGCGGCGGCGGCGCTGGAAACGGTGATGGTGGTGGTGCTGGCACAATGACAAAGGAGAAGACGGTTACGAGGACAGCTGACAGCGCTGGTATGTGATGGTGGCCGGGGATTGTGGGAGAGGTGGCAGCAATATTGGCGGTAATGTAGGTGCGGAGCGGTGGCGGTGGTGGTGGTGGTGGCGGTGGTGGCGGTGGTGGCGGTGATGGCGGTGATGGCGGTGGTGGTGGCGGTGGTGGCGGTGGTGGCGGAGGTGGTGGTTGTGGTGGTGGTGGTGCTGATAGGGGTGGCAGTGATGGCGGCGGTGGTGGTGGTGATGGGGGTGGCAGCGGCGATGGTGGTAGTGCTGATGGGGGTGGCGGCGGCGGTGGTGGTGGCAGTGGCGGTGGCAGCGGCGGTGGCGGTGGAGTTGGTAGCGGTGGTGGCGGTGGCGGCGGTGGTGGCGGCGGCGTCGTGGCGGGGCGGAGCGGTGGCGGTGTCCGTTGCGGCGGTGGCGACGGCGACAACAACGACGCTAGCGCTGGCTACGGTGACGATGGCGGATTCCTGGCCGCCTGCACGCAAAAACGGCACTCGCGCCCTCCAAGGCCTTCTGCTCGCAAGCCGCGTGCGGTAAGGCTCTCCCAGACCCCGCCCTAGCCGCTCCCGCCAACGCCCGCTGCACAGCAACCGGCCTAACGCTGATCCCGCCCGCTCCGGCCGCGACACATCTGCTCATTATGCCGATGCATCTGGGCGCGTCACGCAGCCGCTCTTCGCGTTCCCACACGCGTCTTTGACGCTTTTTCCCCTGAACCATTAGAGCACATCTGAGGAGACTCCGTCGTATAATGCTGTGTGTGGGTTCTGGAGATGACTTCATGCAGGTGGAAGAGGAGGGATCAAACGAAAGCGAGGGCCGTGACCTCCGACTCCCTTTCGCTCATTTTTTGAAGGTCACGCGGACGAAATGTGGCTCTACAACTTGCATTATACCTCATGCTATCGAGGAAGTGCCTTACATGGTACAAAATATACGGCGACGGCGTGATGAACGCCTTTGGAATCTGACAGAGTAGAGAATCGAAGAGGAGAACACGGACATGCAAGAAGGAAGGGGGGGAGGGGGTAAAGGCAAGGAGAACTTGTCTATAGGCAGGTTTTACATTCCGCCTCATGTTTGGTGAAGATCCACTAGGTCGGGTAAGGGAAGAGAAAGGTAAAATAAAAGTAATCTTTGTGGTTTAAATAATAATAATTATAGTTTATTTAACAAGTTAATGACTAAGGCTACAGACTAAGGACTAAGAGTTAATTCAGCTCTTGTTGAAGCTGAAGCTGAAACCGTCGGGCGTCCTGTTGAGGTTCAGCTTGCCGGGAGGGTAGAAGCGGTGAGGGGGAGGGGTGGTGGGGTTGTACTGGTGCTGGGGGATGGCGTTGTAGTTCTGCTGGGGAGGGTTGTAGTTGTTGTAGTTCTGCTGGGGAGGGGGGTTGTACTGGGGCTGGGGGTTGTAGTTGTTGTAGTTCTGCTGGGGAGGGGGGTTGTACTGGGGCTGGGGCTGGTACTGGGGCTGGGGAGGCACGGGGTGAGGGGCGGCGGGCGCCACGGGCAGATGGTCTCCGGAGGCGCGGAAGCCGTCCTTGCCGGCGGTGTAGTGGACGGTGCGGCGCTGGCCCGACGGGTCCACGTAGCTGTAGGAGCCGCGGCGGTTGCCGTCCTGGTCAGCCTCCTCCTTGAATTGCACGCCGTCCTCCTGCGTGTAGGCGGCGCCGAACGTGCCGTCGCCCGACAGGAAGCGCTGCTCGCTCAAGATGGCGGCGTGCTGCGCTTGCGACGGGTTGTGGTACTGCGCCGCCGACAGGGCTGCTAGCGCCAAGAGCACAACCTGCGAAGGAACCCACGTCTTTAAGTCTCCCATCCGCCATTACAGAAACTGGTGTGCCGATTAGATGAATCCAGCACCAGATTTTTGGAAATTCAGTTTCAAAAAAATCTTAATCTCTTTCGAAAGTCTTCCCTTTGACTCAGTTTCCCCGAGTTTTACCGTCTTCATCCCATTGTGATGAACCGATTTTAGGAGATCACAATCGAATAATATTTTATATGAAATTCAAATATTTGGGCCTTCTAATTCACAGGAGTTGGAATTGTGAATCTATTTTGGAGGATGTCAATTGAACTATCAAAATTTTGTTTCAATTTGAAACTTTGTTTTGATCACAAAGTTAAACTGCGAAAACGTTCAAGAAGATCTCAGTTCAAGTTTTGCTTTTCTGTGCTTGGATGTTCCCATTATTTTTGCTGTCACAAAAAGTAGATATGAACGGATGATAGTTTTATAGATTTTCTATTAAAAGAATTCAAATAATTTTTTTTATGTATCTATGATTTCTTTATTTCTGAGCTCACACGTCGAAATTGTCAAGGAGTTCTTCATTTTTTAAGGAACTCACCACCCAATTGAGTGGTATGTGGAAGACAAAGTTTTACATTTTTACTTTTTATCTATAACGAATGGAATCTGTAGAAGATTCCCTCTGTGTTTAACTTGAGAATTTCATTCATAATTGAAGCTCTCTGCAAAATCTGTATGATAGTACTCAATTATGATTAAGAACACAGAGTGATGGGAACTTCAGTATTCTTTCCAGTATTGCTCTAAGTATATTGAAAAGTTTTGAAATTTGAAAGAAACCCATTTATAAACATTTTTCAGTTTTCGAACTTTGTACTAAAAGACAATAGAACAATTTAATCACTGTGTATGTTATAGCTCTAAAAAGAATTTCCTCTACCCTATACGTGACGGCAGAGATTATCAGAAAAACGAACGAGAAGAAAAAAATAGTGTACACATCACAATCCAAACTCCTTATGAAATGATGGTACTTTTTTTTGCAAAGTAAAATCAATTAGCCACACCCCAACGCCTAGAACAATAACATTTTGATTGAATGAAATTTTTTTGATCACAATCGCCCCACCAAACCAGTTTCGAAAGCAACTCTATCAGAAAAAGGCAAATGGCTCGCCTGAGCTACTTACAAGCCTGTACATGCTGGAATCGGGACCGTGCAGGTGGAAACTGACGAGGAACGGCCAACTGCGTGCCAAGACGCCTTGCGTGGAAGCTTATATAGTCGCAGGAGGCCTTGGATCGGCCCTCGCTCCAGCTCCGCCGCCGCCGCCACCTCCTCGCCACCGCCGCCGCCACAGACACCACCGCCGCCGCTGCCGCCGCCGAGCCGTTCCACCGCGAATCCGAGAATAAAATTGGACTGCAGAGTGCACGGTCCAGGCACACGGAGATGTGCATTCAAACGATGGTCATGATGATGGCTATATTCTTATTGTATTGCACAATAGTAACAACAACACAAACGAGACAGTATGGAGCATACAGGAATCTGTTGGCTTCGAAAATATATTTTTCTCAGCAAAATGTGATGGCGGTGCCGGTTGACGTTATAAACGGAAGCGGACACGGATAATGAAACGGCGTGACACATGTTTTAGTAGAACTGGGAAGGATGGTGCTTCTGATCTGTCAATAACTGGCAAGGCAGACCAGAGATCGCAGGTCTTTGTTTCTCATACTTCGGGTAGCGGTGTTAGAAAGAAATTGTAGTGAACTGCAAAAGTTTTTTCCGCGGCTTTAAATTTTATTATGAATAGTTTGCAAATAAATGTTTTGTTAAAAAACTTTATAACAATATTTGCGATATTTTTAATGGAAATAATAATTATTATAACATGTTATAATTAATAATTATTATTATTTCGATTAAAAATGATTGCAAATCTCAACAAAGAGCTGAGATGCAGAATGTCAAATAGGCAATAATTGATTTTGATTCAAATAAACTTCCATTAACTGACGAATTCAGAAGTAGTTTGTATGTTATTTATGTTTACTTCAGCTTTTCATTCAATTCACAAACATTTTGATAACCATTACGTTTAATCAAATTGCGGGGAATAGAAAAACCGTAACAGGCCCAAAACTCTCGTGCGAGACGATTATAAATTTACGGGATTCTCTTCTAATTATATTGACGTATTTTCTCCCATTTTTATGGTCGTCCTTGCTTCAATTTCTCATCTTGGATCATGTAATATTATGTTTATTCTGAATCGATACTGATTTCTACACAATCATCATAATAGAGCCGTAATTCCTTCTTGAGATCAACTTCCCAAATCATGCAAATAAAACGAAGTGTTCCATGTATTGTACTTTTTATTGACAGATATTAGTGAAATAATAGCACACATATCCAATTTGTTTTATTAGTCTCTTCGTTTGTTTTGAAGAAGATACAAATTCAAATTAATTAGTTACAACTTCACATTTTTCTATCTTTGTAAGTTGAACCTATGACAATAAGATATAAAGTACAATTTCAAATATAATTTAAGCTACATATATCTATTTGCAGATATTTAGTTCTTTCAGAGTCAATTACATAAGCTGATTCAAAACTTAATTGTTGCTGCAAAATAAAGAAAGGTACGTATAGTTTCTACTTCTCAATATTTATCTGATATAAAATAACAGTATTGTTTGATGTAAGAAGAAATAAATCCTTAGTTGAATTTATCAATAAAACTTATCAAACTTTATGCAACAACAAGAGTACGGTAAAATGAAAGATACAAAATCCATTTTAAGTAGGATGGATGAACAAATGCATTACACAGAAGCTTACGATGAAAATAAATCATGCAATGAACAATTTATAGTGCATGCCTCTGTTGCTATTATCAAGTGTATATTTCATTATTACGTTTGTTTCTTGATTCGGTGGAAAGCGCGTCGTTGAACGAAATGAAGAGTTCGCGTTTCCTTTTTACATTCCTCTTTATTCTATTTTTTTCAAATCTGTGACATAAGCGGAGATTGCAGAGAATTTGGTATCACCATAGAGAAAATAGTTTAATATCTAAATATTGTCTTTAAATCAAATACAAACAACTGTTCTTCTCACTTCTTCTGTATTTGGAAATGTTTTTAAATCAAATCAATTATTTTCTATTAAAGCCATTGACATTCTGCGTCTTAACTTTTCTACAACAAAACAACAACAATTTTTTGATGAAACAATATCACTGATCATTATCTTTTCTCTACGGTAGTACACAGAAGTTCCCTCCAGTATGGGTGAGTAGTATGCAGGTGGAAGTGAAAAGTGTGTTATTTTCTCCTAATATGATCAAAATCGTATTTTGTTTACTCATAACTACATGAGAAAGATTGTACTAGCTTTCCGTTTCTTAATATTGTACATTCAATTAGAAATATGACCAGAGGAAAAAGAAACACTGAGAGGAAAGGCAAAGGAAGGGAGGAAAGAGGAAGGAAGAATCGACTGTAGCAAAAATGAGGTAGTGATGAGTCTGCGTCTGAGGAGACGAATGGCTGCAGAAGCAGCTGGTGGCGAAACGAGTGGATAATAATGACAAAGCTGAGAAATGCAAATGGACGGAGGCGGATGTTGAGAAATGAGAGAATGAGAGCGTGACAAATGGGTACGTTTCATGAACAAGAAGAACTGGAACACACCGTATGCCACGGCATCACTGCTTACATACGACTTGATTGATTGATTTTTCGTGTTTCCGGGCGCGTCAACTGCTATGGTCATTAGTCCCGTTCGTGTAGTGCATGTTTTTTCTCGGGAGATGGCGGTGATCTTCCCCCGCCGGATGGCGAGATCCGGCGCCGACCTACCGTCGGCTAGTAGGGTTTCCACCTAACCAGGACTCTCCCACCAGCGGGGCACCGCCCCAGCCGGGACAAGCTCTAAGCTCCCGACCGGTCTCCCGGGATATGTGGTAGGGTAGTGCATGTTAGTGTAAGTGTGTGTGCAAGGAAAAGGAAAGACAGGCGCGGTCCGTGGCCCGTTTGATAGGGTACTGCTCCGGCATTCGCCTGGTGTTGATCGGAGAAACCACGGAAAATACATACGACTTACACATGCCAATGGCAATACTTGATATTAACGTTGGCGTGAGAGACGAGGACGGGTGTGGGAACTGTAGCAGCGGCGTTTGCGAACACACTGGCACCGACAAAGACAGAGATGGTGGTGGTGGGGGAGGACGGCTTCAGGAAGCGTTGGCGACGGCGGCGGCGGCGGCGGGCAGGGCAGCGACGGCTGGAGTGACGCACGTTCGGCTGGGCGGGGTTCGGTGCGTCTCCGCGGCGCGGATGGCGGCCCAGTCCCGTTACGGCGCCTACCGCGGCGCGCGCGTCCTCCCAGCGAAACCGAAAGTGCTCTGGCGCGGAGGCGGCCTTGGCGGCGGGATGGGCCGCTGCCCCGCCCCTGCTCCAGCTCCAGCTCCGCTCCGGCGCGGCTCCGGCGCGCGCGCGCGTGCAAGTCGCGTGGCCGCCCCCACGCAAGGACGCTTCCGGAATACGCGGCGCGTGGAGCCAATCGCTCTTCCCCCACATTTCGTCTCCATATCCTTACAAGTTCCTTCGTTTCCCACACGAACTCTATCATATTCTCTTAAATTATTATACGATCTCTCTTAAATTCCTCTGATATTTCCTCCCACATTTCTTCCAAATTCCCTTCACATTTCCCCCCAAATTCCCTTCACATTTCCTCCCAAATTCCCTTCACATTTCTTTCCAAATCCCCTTCACATTTCTCCCAATTTCTCTTCACATTTTCTTCCAATTTCCCTCACATTTTCTCCCAATTTTCTACACATTTTTCCCAAATCCCCTTCACATTTTCTTCTCTTTGCCTTTCACATATCCCCCAAACATTTCCTCTTACACTTCTTCCACTTTCTCTCGAATCCCTTCTTTTAGTCCTTACATTTTCTCTAATATTTTCCGAAATTTTCCCTACATTCGCTTCCTTTTTCTATTTAGTCCAACATATTTCTCCCTAAAATTTCACCTCGTCGTCTACAAATTTTCGGAACAAAATATCTCTCACGCCCCTAACAGGTCTTCCCATTTCCACCAGATTTCACCAAAATATTTCTATCTTCAATTTTATCATATTTTTGCCACTTGTCTTTTAATCTTCCTTTAATACTTTTAATGCATTTTCCTTACATTTTATCGTGCACAACATTTATTCGACCTTTACATTCCTTTCATTTTCGCGGCATTCTGCATACGTCTTCCTGTCAAGTGTTCTACCTCATTTTCATGTCAGGTTCACTTACATTTATCCGAAAATTTTCCTTCAAATATTTTTAAATTCTCCTCAGAATTTCTGTCACATACTCTCTCAAACTTTTACCGACAATTTCCCTAATACACAATTCCTAATACATCCGTTGTTACCCATTTTAAACTCTTACTTTGACTTCTAAAATAATTATAAATATGTAAGCATCTCTAATTGTCGACTAAGAGACTGTATTTTGAACGAAGAATATTCAAAGTGAAATGAAAAAGGGGTAGGGTATATGTGAAATGACTGAAATAACGGCAAAATTACACATTCAAAATCTAAGGGGAAGTAACTTCAGAATCTCTACCCTCCTTTGAACAAATATATTTGACTTCACTTTTTGTATATATTTGTGCCCCCCCCACCAAATCTGAACCCCACATCTTATAAAAACTGCATTAGAACTATAAATTATCAATTCTGGTATTTAGAATTCTATTTAACATTTTCCCTCATTCCTCTCGCTTTTTTCTGACATTCTTTCAGACGTCCTTCTCCCACACTTTCTTCCACAGACTTTGCTTGCATTTTCAGGCATTTTTTTCGTAATATTTTCCCCTTAGTTTCTCTAGCCATTTCTCATATTTCTCAAAAATAATTCTTCTGTGTTATTCAATGTTTTCACATTTTTAAATAATTGGATATTGCTATATACTTGTATTAAGTACAATGGCACCGCTGAGATCCGTACCTACGTTGGTAGGTCTGTTCATAGTTTATCCACGTATGTCCATGCGTATTCATTATTTCATAAAACAAAGCGGTCATACGACGCAATTCTACGAATTACACAAGAGATTTTCTTATCGGTTGCGTGTGACATTCAATAGAGCTCTAAATGATGCACTTTAAATCCGCGTGTCCAAAACCGAGATTTCTGATCCTGAAGTACACAAGTGAATTCAATTATTTGTCAACGGAGAATATAAATTTTGAATTTGTTTCCTCTTGATACACGCCTATTTCACAGTTCTTTGAATCATTTTATCTAAATATTATGCAAATTATTTCAGGAATCTCTTTTTTGATCTGTTTTGTTTAAAATGTGATTCATTTCTTTGGAAATTCAAAATGAAAATATCTGAAGGGAGGAAATACATCATTAACTGTTTTTAGATTCCATGTCCACCATTTTCGAAAGAACAGTTTGCTCACTAATCATTTGAAGCGTCATAATCAAGTACACCAAGACTATTTTATTTTCTTGCATTAAAGAAATGCTTTGAAGTGAATTAAAAATTAAGTTTTCTTGCGCAGATTACATAATTTTTAGCTTAGTACGAGATAATATCCTGTGCTAAGGAGCTTTAGCGATTTGAGAAACAATGCTATACTGCTCTTCTTAATAGCGCACTACCCGCTTGGCAACAAACCTGTTTCCCCCAACTACTTTCCGTTTAGGAAAATCCAGTTCAAGACTGTTCCTCCCACGATGCATTTAGTTATTATTGGTCCACCACATGTTAAAATATTTATGATTTTTTTGACATAGAATATTCAAACATCACTGTAAAGCTCTTAAATGAATTATTCAAGGAAGAGAGAGCCTTCAATTTTTAGTCATTTTGCAAATTGTTCGCAGTCTTAGGTCAGATTTGCAGACACTCAGTCTTCGGACTCTCAGATCCCTATGAAAACCATTTATGATCATCAATATTGGTCGAGTTAAGACAATGGCTCGAGATTGCCAATAACTGGAAGGTCGCAGATTCGATCTCGCCCTCTTTCCAGAAAGTAACGTGATGTGTTCAACATCAGCAAGTTTGTGGCGACTACCGTTATCGAGTTCGGAGGTCTCTACACCAATCCACGGTCCCTGAATCACCGATCACTTTAAGGAGAATGCTGGAGTAGCACACTACACAATGGGTCGGCAGAGTATGTCAAGGGAAGGAATGTAAATATTAGACTGAATTTATGCGCTTGTGATTTTCGTATAAGTCGAGTAGAGTTATTAGGTGAAAGGTTGCAGAAGATATAAAAATTTGCCCTCTTGATGATCAATGTAACCAAACTTTTCCTACGCATGCAAGAACAACTCCCACCTTTCATCATCTTATGCATTTGTAATAGCTGTGTTGTTAGAGTTGATTAATAGCTTTTGCACAGACGTACTCACTTCTTCATTATCTTCTCTTCACTGCGAATGACCGAAGTCGGAACATTTATTATTTGGAGATATGTTTTAAACGGAAAAATCGGGAGCTAACAAACTTTTTCGTACAATCGGCAAAACGATGTAACATTTTTGTACGATAATAGGTAACGTAATTTTCTATTTTTTCAACAATTATCTGCTTTTGGGGGATTTGAACCAATCTATTTCTTATTTTGTACTGTTAATTTGCAAAATATAAGCGAAATGCGCCCTACTGATTCAGTGTCGCCATCAGAACGTGACGGAGAGGCTTTTATGATGCGGTATTGGTGTCGCGCATCACTTTTTTTGTGGAGGGATAACATAAACGTGTTATCAATGATTAGGAACAAGCTCTATCGTTTAGATGCCTCTAAATTCTCGTGATAATGACGCAAAGTCTTCTTCACTGGTACATGCGTTCAAGACACTAGTAACGATGTATCAAGATTATGCTACGAGGCAATTAAACAAAAATAGATGAACCATACGGATACATTATGCTTCAAAAATGTTTAGACAACTTCACATTTTTCATCATCATCATGGTTTAGGCATTTAGGCCTGTTCCATCTCCAGAAATTTTATTTGATCAGGAGTTTCATCGCAGTCGTGGACGTCCTATATTTCGTCTGCTTTACAGTCTGTATCCAAAACTTTGAAGGTGGATACGCGAACTATTCATTCTCTGAAGATGGTCGTACCATTGGGATCTAAGTGAATCTAATATTTGGCCTATATTGCAAACGTGAAGTTCTGACCTAATGTCTTCATTTTTTTGTGGTCCCTTAAAGAAAGTCCCGTTAGTGGTCTCAGCAACCTCATTTCTGCTGCTTCAATCTTTTTTCTCTGTTGAGTTTTTATTGTCAATGCCTCTGAACCGTACAAGAGGGCTTGAACCGCCATAGTTCTATAGAATTTAAGAACAGTGTCTTTTCTTACTTTCTTTAGCAGATGTTGCTTCATTGTACCAAGTAGCTGCAGGAATTTAGAGAGTTTTGGTTCTAGGTCTTTAGAATGATCATAGGCTATATCGCATCCCAGATAATTAAAATGTGAGACTTGTTCAGTTACGTTATTATTTATTTCAATCTTTGCTCGAAGTGGAAAGACTTCTTTAAAACCCATGACTTTGGTTTTGAATGAAGATAATTTTAAATTAAAATCTTTAGCGATGTTAAAAAGACTAAAGAGGGCTCTTTGTAGATTTTCTTCCGAGTCTGCTAGGATAACCTGGTCATCTGCAAATAGTATTGTATTCAAAGCACTTAACATTTTTAATAACTGATTTAGTACTAAACAAGCAGATTGACCAACAAAAAATACTGGTCGATTGCAATGTAATCATGTAATGAAAGTTGGATAAGAGAATGGTTTCATGTTTATGTTATAATTTCAATATATTATATTCTACTGCAGTGTGTTTCGTCTATAGCCGGAAGAACCTTTCCCGAAACGTTGCAGAATGTGTAATAAGTGACAATCTGATTTTCTATAATAAATCAGTGATAAAATGTTAAGTTGTGTAAGAAAATTTGAAGCATAATGTATGCGTATGATTAATTAACCCTACGCATGCTTATGCTTCAAACACACACACAGCTTCACAATGATAACAATAAAAGTGAAGTTCACGTGTACCAATGTCATTTCTGTTAAAATCAAACAATGTGGCTAAAGCGATTGTAGATCAGCGTGGGTGAACGCTCTGGGGAATTCCTCCCGTGGCTTGGCGGCTGTGTGTGGGAAAGGGCACGCAGTGACTTTCTAGCCATAGTTTAGCGTCCGGCCCACGTGGATACCCCTTAAGCGTTCACGAATGATTTCATTCGGAAGGCTTGTGCGTCGTGTTCGTACTTGAGCTGCTCTTTTGATTCTCGGGCCTTGCAGCTAGAGAGTGGAGCGGAGATCGCAGTGTGTAGCATGAGACGCTGACATTCTGTAACGCATTCAATTTCTTTGCCTATTAGTCACAGCTCCTCTATTCAATACCCTTTTCAATGTGTTTTGTTTTTATTTCGTGAAAGGGAACGGAGACTATTATTTCGGTAATACATTTTGAGAAATTTATTACAATATTATTTACAATTTGTACAATTATAATTATAACAACAATAACTGAAACTTATTCATAAATTTAACGGCCACGTTTGTCACATTGTCTCGAAGTCATCTGTCGCTAGTGACGGATTCAAGGAGGGTTAGAATTGATTTCAACAAGCTATTAAATACATAAATAAATGAATGAATGAAAATAATTCAACTGGTTGGTTTAAAAAAGTCATAATTTTTGTGCATTTTGAGCCCATTGTATTTTTCAGAAAGAAAATGGAAGCTCATAATATATGTTCTTCTTATCACTGTTTCTCGTTTAAAGTTTTAGAGAGTTTAAAGTGGTAGAGAGTTTGTAAAGGACTCTCTTGAAGAAGTCTTTGACAATGAAGATAGAGTTGCATATTTTTGGGACACCATTGAAATTATTATTGCTAGGTTGAAAGACTCAATGAATTACATAACTGATCACTCTGACAATTCTTTTCTTCCTGTGATGGGTCGAGGGAGTTACACTGACCGGGAAAAGCCATAGAGATTCCAGTGTTATTGTGTAACCCTTCATGGTTACATCAAAACAACACACGAAATGTGATACTTCTAATGTATTAAATCGTATTCAAACATATTGTTATTTAATCCTCTTTTAGTGTGTATTTACAACTTTTTTTTGTGTATTACAACCGAAGTGAGTGTTCCCTTACTCTACATTGTTCTCATACTCTACTCCTTTCTTCTTTCTCTTTCGTATTTTCTTCTTCATTTTCATTTATGTTTCCCTTCTCTCGTTTTATCTTCTCTTCCACTTCTATACATTGATACTGTTCGAACCTCAGCCGCCATCCTGACTGAGGTTTTCTGGGTTCACTCAATTACTTAAGGCATAGGCCGTGATGGTCCTTAGTTTTGCACTCCCCGACGTAAATGTACAGCTTGCCGTCCCCCTCTTATATGTTACTCCTCTGTATTAAAGTAGATTCAGTGGTTAAGCGGCAGAGTAGGCCCTATAGCCTGAGCCTCCCCATTAATAAAAACATTATTATTATTATTATTATTATTATTATTATTATTATTATTATTGTGGTGCAAGAAAATTCTAACATGACGAATATCGAATTAAGAAAAATAAATGTACTAATGTAAAATAGAAAAGCCTCATTCATTCACAGAATTTGTAATATTTCAGTTCTTTAAATCATGAGGACCTGGGTGTACTCCCCCAACCAACAAATATGCCAATAACTGTGCCAAAGCATCTAGTTTCTGCTAGGAGGGGTCTCCTAAACTCAAGTAATAGTGTTGGCTTCCTAACGTTGATTCTATATTCCTGTGTGGACCACGGAATCAAGGATTTGCCAACACGCCTTTTGACTCAACGGCGTTTCAGGTAACAGTCATGCAAATCTTAATTCCGGTTAACAGTGAATCAGTTGAATCACTTAAATCCACGGTGTTGCCGGAATTTGGGAATACTCCCGCAAATATAAAAACTGTGATCTTACAAATAGAAGAGTCAAATGCTAATTATAAGGCTCAGATCACTCTCGTTTTAGATGGAAATTAATGTTCTTCAAGGCTGTGTGACTGTTATATTCCTAGATTGAAATTTTCGATCGTGGAACTTATATATTTTCAACACATGCATTTTTACCTTGTTTCACTTTGAGAACCACCGAGCACATTACAATTTCGCATCAGTTCTTTTGGAGGTTTTGCAGCTTAAGCATTCGATCAGAGGATCGAATGCTTAAGGTACGAACCTGTGTGCGGCTTTTCGACACCCGCAAAATACCCGAGTCGGCACCCACCGCTGCTTTCATGAGAATTCTAGAGGCCGGCTGCACTGGTCGGTTGTTTCAGAGGTTTCTCTGATCGATTCCAGTCGGATGCCGGAGGAATTCATAAAAACCGGACCAAGGAATGCGCGCGATTCTTTCTTCGTCACCCTGCCCTCACTTCCATCCTTGGAGCCGAGCAATGGTCTGATCTCCATTCTCGCGTGGCACGTCCCCGGCAAACGACAACGACCAAAGATGAAGCAGAATAAATGCGCTAGCAGAGGCAGCACTGGATTTATGTTTTTGTGGTGGGTTCACTGATATGTTTTCAGGTTGGTTGGTTGTTAGTGATTCCGGGCACGTCATCTACTGAGGTCCTTAGTCCCTTAGTCCTTGGTCCTAAGTGTAGTTTAGTAAAGAATGTTTTTTATCGGGAGGTTACGATGATCTTCCCCCGCTGGATGGCGAGATCCGGTGCCGATCTACAGTTGGTTACCGGAGTTTTCCTCCAATCAATAATCTCCCATCAGCGAGGCACCGCCCCAGCCGGGACAAGCTCTAAGCTCCGGACCGGTTTCCCGGAATATGTGGTAGTGTAGTGTATGTTAGTGTTAGTGTTAGTGTAAGTGTGTGTGTGTGTGTGTGTGTGTGTGTGTAAGGGGAGAGGATAGGACAAGGAAGAGTAAGGAAAGATCGCGCGCGGCCCATGACCCGTTTGTTAGGGTACTGCTCTGGCATTCGCCTTGTGTTGATCGGAGAAACCACGGAAAACTACCGATCAGAGCAGGTGGCCTCGAGAATTCTCCTCCACACAGCGACTTAATTCGACCTAGCTGACAAGTTAGTGTCAAAAATCTTGCCACTGTCGGTCTAACCTAGGACATCCCGGTCAGAGGTACTGCAGAAGACATCAGTTGATACACAGAGCCACCTCTCCCGGTGAGATGTTTTCTGCAATGTATGTCAGAACAGTCTGAGTTGATCAGCCAGAGCGTCCATTGTCAGAAAGTCCACCATCCCACCTCGACCTAACCGCGTCCTCGCAACCTGCGATAACCGTATTTCACCGGGGGATCAGAGCTGCGTCCCCAAGCGCTAATGATGCGGAGTTCCCCGCGTGCGCCATTCAGTAAATGGACAGAGAGCTCCTCAAGGGCGGCGGAGTCTGACGGCTTGTAGATGCCGCGCGGTCCTTGCGCAAGTCTCTGGCCAGTCGTTTGCATGCGGAGCAGACCCACGAGCAACGCAGAGGACGCGCGGAACTGGGGTGGGCTGTTTCGCTAACACAGCGCACTCGTACGGATTCAGGAAATCAGAAACTCACCATTTAATATTGACGCATGTGTACGGACTATTTACAATAGGACGGTTTAATTACAATATTTATCATATGGCCAATTCTTCCAAAAAAGTTTAATATGGTTATTTTAAAAATTAATTTATAGAATTTAAGAAATTAAAATTAGTATCCGGACGTGACTGTGATCTGCCTCAGATTTGGATTTTGAAAAACCTCGACTACCCGATTCGGGCTACTAATCAAGCATCTACAAAACCTAGTCACGAAATTATTTTATGACCGTGGAGGCTCTGATCGAAATACGTAAATCAGCATTCTGTGTTCGAGAGTCAAGTGTTTGAGTCTGATCCGAGCCAGATCGGAGCCACGTCCGAGCCACGTCCGAGCCACGTCCGAGCCACGTCCGAGCCACGTCCGAGCCACGTCCGAGCCACGTCCGAGCCACGTCCGAGCTTACGTTCGAGCTACACGTCTGAGCTTAATGTCTGGAGCTTACGTCTGAGCTACGTCCGAGCTTACGCCCGAGCTACGTCTGAGCTTACGTCTGAGTTACGTTCGAGCCACGTCCGAGCCCCGTCCGAGCCACGTCCGAGCCACGTCCGAGCCACGTCCGAGCCACGTCCGAGCCACGTCCGAGCCACGTCCGAGCCACGTCCGAGCCACGTCCGAGCCACGTCCGAGCCACGTCCGAGCCACGTCCGAGCCAACTCCGAGCCAACTCCGAGCCAACTCCGAGCCAACTCCGAGCCAACTCCGAGCCAACTCCGAGCCAACTCCGAGCCAACTCCGAGCCAACTCCGAGCCAACTCCGAGCCAACTCCGAGCCAACTCCGAGCCAACTCCGAGCCAACTCCGAGCCACGTCCGAGCCACGTCCGAGCCACGTCCGAGCCACGTCCGAGCCACGTCCGAGCCAACTCCGAGCCAACTCCGAGTCAACTCCGAGTCAACTCCGAGCCAACTCCGAGCCAACTCCGAGCCAGACCTGTGGCCAATAAAAATCCATATCATTTAATATTTAATATTTAGGGCACTCTAGGTTGTCGGAAAAAGGAACCCGAGTTCGTGTGTATTCCTTCCTGATTCTGATATGAGACGTGGCAAATATGGCGGGGCGGGCAGAGGACCGGGAAGAGGGCGTGGAGGAAGCGGTGCCGGTGGCGAGGTCGCGCTGGAGGCGATCAGGGCGGCGCGCAGAGCGGGCGGGGCGTGGTCCGCGGGCGGGGCGGGGTGGGGTGGGCAGGCCGAGAGGGGCCCGGGCGGAAGTGGGCTCCGCAACGTACTCTGTTTGCGCGCGCTGGCATTGCCTTCGGTCAGGCTGACGCAACACCCTCAGCCCCCATCTTCCTGGACACTTTTTTTTGCCCTCGACGACTTCCGCAATGGTCAAGGACCTTACCGCGCATGAGTAGCGAGTTCAAGGTCCCTGACCGTGAACACGCTACATCTATTGCCTTAAATGCAGTTTACTCGTAGCATGTCGACTTTACGAACTCGTTTAATTAACGTATTTTTCTGTTTCGTGGAAGTATTATTTATCCAGTTGCCCTCGGTAGTGCTGAACTTACACATGCGCATTCTATTTTCTGCGATGGTGTTGTGCTTGCACGTTTCCGACCGAAATTCAATTGATCAAATATTCTGGATTCGAGTCCTTTATTTGAGCGTTTCTGTTGAAATTTAGAAATCCAGCATGAACGAAGTCCCTATTTCAAAACGTTTTTTTACACATGATCTCATAAATTAGAATATATTTGTTAAGATCTCCCTTTGAACATGTGCGAGGGGATCTACCTTAACAGATGAGGTCTAACAGATCCGTCGTTGCTTAGTAATACTCCATGGGCATCTCTATCCTTTCCACTCTATTATGCAGGTATAACATTTATGTGCTCGTGAATGTATTAAAGCCTATTTCTATTTTAAGGAGCCAATAATTATGTAAAATGTAGAACTCACAGCGTGTCAGTGTGTCATTCTTATGTGGTTCATGACATTTTTAGAGGTTTTAGTGATTAGCGCGTTGTGCAAGGACCAGAAGAACTTCATCAGACAAATAAACATTCAGGGATCACATTGCTACCGTGTTTTCTGGAGAAGGTAAAAAATCCAGAGATGATAAATAAGAGTAGATTTTAATTGTAATATTTATTTGCAAACTTTAAAACTATTTTGCAGCCTTTTTAGTGTTTCTTGAAGAAACTCGTTCATTTTCAATCGTCGTTGACTTTATTTTATAAAGGGGTTTATATGGTACTCTATCATTACCTCAATAGATCAGAATACTTCACCATACTGTTGTCTTGATTACCAAAATTTTGTGGCAACAAGGGTTACATTCCAATTAAGTCATTTTCATTGAGTTTTGATGACATAATTCAACAGCCTAGATGGCGTTTCAAGCAAAACTCGTTATCTATTGAATGATTTCACCTTCTCACGCCATCTCGTATCCATATTTCAAATATCAATTATTCGTAATAATTTACCTGTCATAATTGTTTATTACTTATCAGTTCTAACATCAAACAATGATCAAAAGACAAAGGATAATGAATAAAACTAAACTATAAAACACCAAAATTACAATATATAACGGTTTATATATATATATATATATATATATATATATATATATATATATATATATATATATATATATATATATATATATATATATATATATACATATATAAACGTGATTGTATATAACGTGATTAAAAATAAAAACAAAATTTAGTGGATGAAGTTGTTTTTTTCAAATATGACGATATAGACAACGTTTCGAGTGCATTTCCTCCCCTCATATTGAACCCGAGCAATTCGCTTTGATAAAGAATCATGTAAGACAAAGTATTAAAATTATTTAATGTATTTAAGAATGCAAGTGAGTTGGGAAACATGGATCCGGCGCCGAGCTATTCGAAGGCAAACGAAATAACTAACGTACGCACATTTTTGAGGAAGGGTAGGCCACAAGGGCAAAACTTCCTTCCTCTCCGATGCTCAGTAATGAGTATGGCAATCGTCATCATTATCTCTTTATATCACGAATTAGAAATAAATTAGTTGCCTGCGGTCTGTAATATGTATGACGCTCGTCAATTTCTTCCCTTTGCTTCATGATCTGATTGCAAGTGCTTATTCACAAGCATGTGCACGGGTAGGGCGAGCCAGAGGGTCCATTAACTCCCCAAAACTTTGAAAAGTTCGTTCGTATTGTAATATATTTTATTTATTCTCTAGAATATGTCATATGTAAATAAAAAAAAGTGAAAGGGGTCAAGAAACGTAGTTGTCCACCACTTGTTTCAGTCTGTGTACGCCTATCTGCTTATTATACCCATCCTTTTATCACACCGGGAGAGGTGGCTCAGGGCATCAACTGATGTCACTGCAGGGCCTCTGACCGGCATGTTCTAGGTTCGTTTCCCGATGGGGGTAGAATTTTCGACACTAGCTTCAAAGCTAGGTCAAATTCAGTCGCTGTCTGGAGATGTATTCTAGTCCCTGTTTGAAGAGCTTTTCTGATCGATAGTCTTCCATGTTTTCTCCGATCTATACCACGCGAATATCGGAGCATATTGTATCCTAAAAACGGGTCATTTCCCTAACAACGGATCACGGACCGCCCGCGATCTTTCCTTCCTCTTCCTTGTCTTACTCAATCCTTACACACACACACACACACATGCCCTACACCAATACACATACCGGGAGATCGGTCGGGAGCTTAGATCTTGTCCCGGCTGGGGCTGTGCCACGCTGGAGACACCTGGTGGAGAAAAAACCCCTAGTGGACAGGTAGATCGGCAGTGGATCTCACCATCCCGCGGGAGATCACCAATACCTCCCGAAGTAAAAACATACTCTACACTTACGAGACTAAGGGTCTCAGCGCGCCCAGAATCATCAATAAATTCAAACTTATTTTTATCACGTACCGGCCACCCACTGGCGGCGTCAACCCGTTTTCCGGCGCGGCCCGTTTGGTCTTTTCGCGGTGGGCGCGCGGCGCGGAGCGGCGGCGCGAGGCCGTCCCGATTTCTCTTTCGTCCGGGGCCCACTGCGCCGCCGCCGCAGCAGCATTGGGCTCATTGTCGCCCCTGGACCGCGCGCCGGAAGGCGCACTCGGATTGCGAAGGTGCCCGGCAATAACGGAAGTGGAAGGCCGGAACCAGCGGTCGAGGGCACGGAATTGGCGGGGTGACAAAACGGTGTATAGCGGGTGATGAAGTCGTCTGACATACACGCACAGACGCGCGCACGCACCCATGCGTGCGTGCGGGTCCAGGAATTTGAAGGTTGTTGTCGCTCTAAAACTCGTATTCTTGAATTCGTGTCTATTGGCTCACCCCGACATGGGCTGTATTGCTGGGAATTTATTTGGCTCTTCTCGGGCTCCCAGAGTTGCCATTTTCGTCGCCCATTTTCGAGACCGACGCAACAATGTCATCATCATCATCATCATCATCTAAAACTTATCCCAGTTAGTTGGGGTCGGCTCTTTCGGATCACTCACTACGATCCATTGTAATTTGACTGTGATTTGTACACGCGGTTATCAGCTTGATGTCAACCCCCAACACGGCGGACAAAACTTCGTGACATCACGTTGTTAACGAAATCGGCTCGACAACGCCGATTTTGCGGTCGTGTCTTTTTCACTAGAACCATCCCAGTATTCATCTAGATGTCCGAGGGGGAATGACGAAAAACCCCGGTCAGGATGGCCTGCGCGATGAAGAACTCAGACTTCCCGATTGGGAAGTCAACGCGCTACGCCCTAATCCACTTCGCTGAGTAACAGTGTATCTATCATATTGTTTATTATTTGCGTCGCTCTCTTACGGAGGAAATATTGAATCCTATTTCGGGTGGAACTCAATTCTTTAAAACGACATGAATAAAAAGTATTTATTGTTACTGAAATTTAAGAAGTCAGTGTCCTACTTTTACCACTTCCGTTTCAATGCCTCGATTTTTTTAAGATTGGGAGGAAATGTGACACTTTAAGTAGTAATTATTTCAATGGTTTACACATATCCTGTGGCGTCGTGGAAGTAAGCACACAGACATAAAAAGTATATACAAGTTGTATTTACAAAACGTACAAAAATATAATGAAAGTGCCCTATACACACATTCCAATATTTCCCGACCGTCAGTGGCGATCGCACAGACTTGTTGATACACCACATTTACTTGAGAGGCACCACCTCGAGTGCTCCTACCGCGTCACTCCTGTCACTTTCGTCACCCGTGCAACGCACGAATACGCTCCAGCCTGGGCGCGAATTTTGCGCAAAGCGTGAGGTTTTCAAGAACAAAGCCGGCGTGAGCGAGTCGTCCCACTTTACACCCGCCGGCTCACTACCACGTGATTACCGGTGAGCATGGGAGGAAGATTTACATACTACCACGCGAATCCAAGCCACGCCAGCGTCCACGTGGACTAAAAGTACTTGCACCCCCAACGGCCTGGCGCGTAAGCTGTTCAACTATGCAGGTATGCTAGCTTTCCGCGTCCTCCTCCCATGCAGGGCAGCCAATATGACGCTACATTCCAAACATCCATCCAAACATGCTTACACACATCGTACTTACGTAGTATAGAGAAAGTTATGTAGTAATGCTCCTCCGAAAAATGGCGAGTTTTCAACAGAAAAAGTATTATAGATCCCTGATAACGAAAAAGTGGATAATTCTTATTACTACATGTAGTAAATTACTTTATCTCACATGCTGTGTAATTGGAATTCACGTTTAGTGGGTCCTTGATACATGAAAACTGGCTTACGGCAAAACGTCCGTTCGGCAACAGCAGCAGAAAAACCGTAGGCGTGATTTTCACCAAAATTGATAATCCCTTGTTTGATATGGGTGACGTAGCGGTCCGTTGAATTTAAGCGGTATATTTGGTTTTTTAGGGGATTCTTTTCATGAAGCTCCAACGATATTTTCAAACTTTTTCTTTATTGTTTATCAGATGGCTCAAAGTACGCTTATAAAAATGGCGTAGGTCAGATGATCGTTGAATTCTCCATATTTTTGATAATTGCGTAAGTTAATTTTTTTTGGTGTGTTCATACAACTATAATATTGAAAATTGAGACCTTTCTTAATAAAATCTATAAATTATATATTGAAATAAAAAAATATACATTTTTGTTGACACACGAATAATTTTCGCATAATTTTGGGAGAAATAAAGGCACTTTTAAAAACAATATTTTCTCAAAAACGGCTCGAAATTTTTCTTTGAGCTTTTTGAATGGATTGATCTGTACATGTAAATAACATGACGCAAACGTAATTTTGATGTAAAATTTTAATTTTTCCAAAAACTAAATTTCTCCAATTAAAAAAATAAAAAAATAATTAAAAAACATGATCAAAGAGTATTATAATAATACACATAATATGATATAGTATGATAAAGTATTGTGAGGAACTACTAGAGGTGTTGTAGTATTAGTAGAGTATAGTGATATGTATAATTAGATGTGGAATTTGAAAGGCTTAACGGAAATAAATTATTTAAAAAAATAATTATTCGAGTAATTAAAAAAAACATTACAGAAAATAATCAGAACGGTAAATCAAAATTTATTCCGCTGCAGTCTTTTTGACATCCCATTTATCCCACGGTAGGTAATAATTTTCGTTCAATCAATGAAACCATTATTATTCAACAGAAGACAGGATTTGTCCTTTTCTTCTTGAGTTAAAAGAGACGCGGTACTTTGGTGTTCTGTTTCCTTTAGACACATTTGGATTTGTCAGCTCTTGAGACAAGAACTTGCGATTAAGGAAGGATATGCTTATCACTAGGGCTGTGATTTATATGCATTTGCATATTTTTTCTTTCCCAAAACATCCCGTTTCAACAAATTTTTCACGTTTTGACGCATTTAGAATCAATTTAAACTATTTTTTATTTCGCATACTTTCGGATATATCACCATAGTCCCATATTTTTGAATATTTGGGACATATTTGAATATTTGTGTTGCATATTCACCCCTCATCCACGAAAAGAAGCCGAACAGTTACAGTTCCGTCAGCGTGTAAGCGGCTCTGACAGTTTTGTTTACGTTGCCATAACCACGGATCAGTGTTGCCGCTCGCCTGACTCATACAATGTCGCTCGAAAAGCACGCTAAGAAATGTCTTCGGCAGTATCAGTCGAAATGAAATGTGCATCCGCCGAGAACCTATGCGTGCCCACACACGGTGCATGCGTGGAGTGGTATTAAGAGTCAGGCCCGTGAATTTGTGACACAGACGACCTGGGAGTGCGTCTTTTGTTCGGTGAGTAGTGAAAGAGACGAGCCGGAGCTGATGCATAATGTTTTCAACATTATGAGTGCCTGAGTTTTCCACATTTTTCCACATTACACTTTTTAGTTATTTTTATACTTACAAATTACATTACACTATTTCGCATATTTTCCTTTTTTTATTGCATATATTACCAATTATATTTACATATATGTGCATATTTCGCTGTTTTTATTGCATATAAATCACAGCCCTACTTATCTCTCTCTCACACACACACACATCTCTACTTCATCTGACAGCAGCGAGACATAGAAAAAAGAGGGAACGTACCAGTTGTTGAAAACCACCGAAATGGAAATGATGCAGCTCGAAATGTTAAACGAATTTTGTATACGGTATTCCCATTTCACCTTAGATGTATAAAGTGAATAACACGCAAATTTCAGTTAATGAATGTGGCCATTATACTAACAAGGTGGTAGGCAATGACTTTATATTCGCTACATCTCATAAAAAGACAATCTTGAATTAGTCTAATGCTGATAGCTGCCCTTCACGCCACTCAACCTGGACAAAAACTTAGTTTATGTAGTGTAATTTCTGAACCCGGAAACTGTGATTGGTCGGTTTCGTGCTTACGAAGACTCCACGTTCTTTTCTTTATTAATATTTGGCTTCTCATCAACGCTTCAGAGACCTTGCCTCTTCGACCTCACACTCTTTACACAGCTCCTTTCATTTTTTTTCATTCATTTTTGACTGAAGGATTTCTATTGAGATGTATCCATTGAACTTGTGTCGATATGGAAAGTCATGGGTCCTTAATGCGTACGTATATAAGAGCTAATCATGTAATCTTTCAAAATATGCACGAGAAAATTCGAAGACAGAAAGAGAGTAAATAAAATACAATATGATGGAAAACGAGAAGTACACAATCCGTTTCTTTGGTATTGTTCAAATACAATTCTCCTTCTACAACACACTCGTCTCTACAACGATCTCTACAACAAAATGATAAGGCTTTCAGAATCGTACGGGCTTCAAAGACACAAATGACTTGCCGGGTCAATCCAAGAAATGAGAGTATGGGTATTTGTTACTGAAACACTGCTGATACCTATTGATAATTCAGGAGATATTAAGTCATATGAATAATTAGTAGGGAGCGGGTTTTAATGAAGTGACATTTTTTTCTTTTAACTTAAGCACAATTCTTTTTAGTACCGACATTAATTTTACGTTATAAAACAAAAGGAAATGACCCATTTTCGTATGACTCTTTTCCATTCTACATCCATTTCCACCAATAACTCATTTTTTACCTTTTCCCGTAATTTAAAAGCATTTTTCGCTGATTTTAACGTTTTTAATATAATTTTAATAGTTCTTGCTTCAAATAATATTTACGAGATGCAACAAATGTTCTCCACAGAATTCCTTTTTCTATTTCGTCGCCCAGAAATTGTAATATCAGCCTTAGTGAGTATGTATCTAAGGTTCTTGACACGCACATCAGCGCCATAATCCCAGACGCCAACTACGACGACGCTAAGAATGACAACAATAGCCATGTCAACAATAACAATGACTCTCCAGCGACGGGAACGAGGGAGACAGCCCCAGTGTCAGAATGATTGATTTTTTCGTGTTTCCGGGCGCGTCAACTGCTTTGGTAATTAGTCCCGTTAGTGTAGTGCACGTTTTTTCTCGGGAGATGGCGGTGATCATCTCCCGCTGGATGGCGAGATCCGGCGCCGACCTACTGTCGGCTAGTGGGATTTCCTCCTAACCAGGACTCTCCCACCAGCGGGGCACCCCCCAGCCGGGCCAAGCTCTCAGCTCCAGACCGGTCTCCCGGAATATATATATATATATATATATATATATATATATATATATATATATATGGTAGTGTAGTACATGTTAGTGTAAGTGTGAGTGTAAGGGGAGCGGATAGGACAAGGAAGAGGAAGGAGAGATGGCGCGCGGTCCGTGGCCCGTTTGACAGGGTACTGCTCCGGCATTCGCCTGGTGTTGATCGGAGAAACCACGGAATACTACCGATCAGAGCAGCCGGCCGCTAGAATTCTCCTCCAGACGGCGACTGAATTCGACCTAGCTGAATAGCTAGAGTCGAAAATCCTGCCGCCGTCAGGACTGGAACCTAGGACCTCCCGGTCAGAGGCTCTGCAGCGGCATCAGTTGATGCACCGAGCCACCGCTCCCGGTGATCGGAACGTAAAGGCGACATTCGGAGTGGCAGTGTCGATGGAGTGACCGTGGGGTGGTAGAGCGGCCATGGGAACCGAGCAAGAACAGTGGCAATGGCAGGGGACATGGCACGGCGAAGACGGCGGCAGCCGCGCTCGGAATCCGAACCAGTTCTTTCTCAGGAGACGCAACGCAAGGTCGCTCGCCGCTTGCGCTGTCGCAGTCACGTCGTCGCTTAAACATGGGGCGGGCGCGCATCTGCTTAGCACTAATGACGGTGATTCCGGGGCGAGGTGCGCCGCATTGGCTGCTCGTCTGCCGATCACGGCTACCCGCCCCGTCGCCCTCACCGCACCCCGGCTGCAGGGGAATAGCGGGGGCGGGGGCTCGTGAGAGCTAGAGCATCCGCCTTCAACCGCTGGAGCTCGGGTTCCGTCCTTCGGTCCTTGCGTTTGGGATTTGAGGTGAACATAGCGAGCTCTGGCAGTTTTTATCAATTTATTGATTGATGATTCCGGACGCGTCAACTACTAAGGTCTTTAGTCCCGTAAGTTTTGGGCATGCTTTTCATCAGGAGGTGGCGGTTATCTTCTCCCACTGGATGGTGAGATTCGGCGTCGAACTACCGTCGACTAGCGGAATTTTCACCAAACAGGTATCTCCCACCAGTATCTCTCACCCTCCTCCCACTGCCCCCAGCCGGGAGAAATTCTAAGTCTCGGACCGGTCTCCCGGCATGTGTGGTAGTGTAGTGTATGTTAGTGTAAGTGTATGTGTGAGGGGTGAGGATAGGACAAGGAAGATAAAGGAAAGATCGCGCGCAGTCCGTAGCTCGTTTGTTATGGTACTGTTCCGGCATTTGCCTGGTGTTGATCGGAGGCCAGAAACTACCTACCAGATCAGCTGGCCGCTAGAATTCTTCTCCAGACAGCAACTGAATTCGACCTAGCTAGTGTCGAAAATCCTGTCGCCGTCGGGAATCGAACCTAGGATCTCCCGGTCAAAGGCACTGGAGTGACATCAGTTGATGCACTGAGCCACAGCTCCCGGCGGTTTTATCAAGGTACTCCTGTTTCTCTAGCCTCTCATTCAGCATTTCTTCATCACCCCTCTCATCGGTATCGACTACTCGTTAGATTATCACGCAAGTGCGTCAACATTTCCTAGACCCTTAACAAATAATTTCAGAATCCAATGGGAAATGCCTTCTTTGGCATCTTTTTAATGAGTTTTATTGTTTTTACATTGTTTCGGTTTACAACAAAACTTCACTAATGTTTGATGACTTAATATAATTAACTTAATATAATTTTAAATTATTTACATAATTATTGGGATTATCTTGGAGTTCATGCGTGAACTGTCTCGTTTTCAAAATACAAATCTAGCATCTTACTTACTCATAGAACGTTTGAATGGACTTCTTACGATTGCTTTTACTAAACGTGTTGTTTTCCAGACCAACAGAATTAAAGCAGAGATGACTGTCAAATGACAACAGATGACACAAAATCTAAAATCAACATTCGGACTGCAAAATTAAAACAAAGTGTGAAATCCCAGCTGACATCGCTAATGCTTTTAAAGAGACTTTCGGAACAGAAGAAGAAAACGAGCGTTGATACAAATAAAGGAAGTGTTTCAATAGGGCAATAGTCATTCAAAGGTATAAAGAATGAAGTAATTTTTTTTTTGTTTACGGATATTGTAGAATCAAGTGTCGAGAAAGCAAGAACTCTGGAGAATAATCTGTGAAAAGTATTAATAAAATATATATACAACAGACAGTAATAAACATTATTATTTTAAGGCTAAATAAATCTACGTTAGTATCATGTTTGGATATTTTACTGAACCTCTATAAAAGCAAAACCAGTCATCCAGGAAAAATTTTCGCATAATCGGATATAGCGAATCAAAAATATTAGTCTCCAAAGGTTTAATATACCTGGAGTGAAGTGTGCCTGTAAAATAATCAAGATATCTTAATCTTTCAAACTGTTGACAGTCCTCTACAATGCTTAAAATATGTAAAATGTTTTGCAATGTAGGTGATGAAGAAGCTTGAGCAAATAATCACAAACTATTTTTTGTTTATTTTCGCTCTGCATGAGAAGGATGTTAGTGGAGAGAACCCAGGTTTATGAGAATCAAGGATGTAGATAAGATATTTTCAAGAACACTTTTTGAAAAGCAGAAAGAGGTCAAGATCCGAGAAGATCCTTTTACAAGAATAATTATGAATCTATTATTTCAGTTAACAAAATTGTCGAGAAAAAAATAGAGAAATAGACTTCTTTAGAACCAAGGATCTCAAGGCATTGTCTAGCGACTGCATTCATGAGAATGACGTACCTCGAATTATTCAACTGTAGGAACTCTTGAAGTACACAGTAGGTGGTGAACACGCAGCCTCGATTGGTTTCAGAGATTTTTGAAACAGATATCTTCGTCCTTTATTTTCTCATCTAAAGTTTTTCCATTATCCCACTTCCAGACTGTGTGTTTCGGAGACACGCGGCTTGTTTTTACAGTTTCAAATTTTCTCCGTCTCTAGAGGGGACAATGTGAGGATAGGGGATTAGCATATCGCTCTGAATTAAAGATTAAAATGAGCACTGCATGGAAGAAAGGATTACGCGCGGTTCATAGCATGTTGTTTGGGGTGATGCTCCTGCTTCCGCCTGGAATTGCTCAGTGAAAACGGCCTTTGAGAGCAGCCTCTCTCCAGAATTCTCATGAAGCAGCGTTTGGCTTGGATCCAGCTTTTTAGCTGACGTAGAGAATCCGCTGTCGGCACCCGAACCTAGACTTCCAAGCTTCAATTGTGATTTCGCAACTACATAGTGAATTGGAACCGGTATTTCTAGAAGACAATCGTTTGCATCATCATATCCCCTACAGTCCCATAACTAATCACTATTCTGGGAAACGCCCAAGTGCCAGTCGTTCCCAGTCGTCCCGCTAACTGTCCCGTTAGCCGTCTCTAGTCCTAATCACTAATCACTAGTGATGATAAATAGTCACTACTTATCACTAATAAGGTTTAGTCACTAGTAGTCACTAGTAGTCACTAGTCGCCAGACGACACTAGTAGTCTCTAGAAGTCACTAGTTGTCGCTAGACGTCACTAACAGACACTAGTAGTCACTTTCCTCACTAGTTTGCATTAGTCACTAGAAGCTGGACGTCATTGGGCGTCGCTACCCACTCATCCTGGTTCCCACCTTTGTCTCCGACGGCCGCCACATGATCCGCGAGAAGTACCGAGAAACGGCCCCCACCTCCACTCTGCACGAGAGCTCCCCAGCTGACGGCCGTGAACTTTCCCCAGAATGTAATGCTTAATGGGGTCTTCAGTTCGGAAGGCTATAACCACTCACCTGTCCCAAGTATCTATATTATTTTATGGAACTTTTATTGCGTACTTATGTCTCGGATACGAAACTCGTACCAAGACAATATCAAGAAGAGGCCTTTTAGTTGTTGACGCGACTGTTAATGAAATACAGTAAGGGCAATTATGAGAGGGGTACACTTCCATCTTGGAGATGGGAATATGTAGAAAGATGAAATCATAACGATTTAAAATCGAAAAGTAGTTAAAGAACTTTATATATGCCAATAAAATGAATTGGAGAAATCTGATAAAGGGTATGTGTAGTAGTCGAATAACTTGACTTGCAAAAGGAAATATAAACTTGCCGGTCGTAGGAGCATCGGTCGTCGGATAAGATTGTTTCCTGAATAAGCAACTCTGCCTCGCCCTTCACTGCAGAAGTGGTAGTGAATGATATCATTTGCAATGAACGTAAAGTGCAATGTGACTAAGCATATGTTACAAGAAGACATTGATAACCAAGAAGATGAAAGATGGAAGTGCAGGTTGGCCCTCGGATATGAAAATATCTGTGCGTGTCCTTCTGGCTTTACAAATAACTGTACTATTATCTAAGTAAAAATTAAGTATTGAATTCTACAATTGTAATGTTATTTAAAATTAAGGATTATAATTTGAAATTTTAATTTAAATGTACAATTTTTTTTCTTTATGTTTACAACAATAAGGGCTTCCGTCTAGAAGTTTTTACTCTTACAAATTTTGTGATTTTTGCTTTAATTCAAAGGTAATGGGTGGTGTATAGCTACTATTAATCGGCATTACAGCATAACCACAGAATTTTAATGATATCGTAAAATTAATCAAAAGGTCGTTTATCTGCCGGCATTCGTTATTTCATTGCGCGAGTTGTAATCTATTGAAAGCAGTAAACATTTCATTTTGCGCTAGCAAAAATGCGACTGTGAGGTTAAAATTAGCGAGCAAAGTACCGAGTTTATGAGTTCAAATAACCTTTTTAAGTGCAAACATTGATGAGTGTATAAAAACTTACTCTCCAGCAATTGTCTGTCACACGTTTCCACAAAACATTTTCAGTGTTTATAATTATATGTGATGTACTACGTTTGTAAATTTAGGCGGACAGCAGGATTTATTCGCCATAGTTCAGAACAACATAGAGCATGTTCAGAATTTGATACAAGTAAAACAATTCAATAATATGACCATTGTAGAATTCACGACCAGTAATAAATTACGGGGTGTGGTTCATTCCTTCGTCAGGGTTACAGTAAAAAACGCAAACAACACAAGGAATGAAGGAATTATACAATTCGATGATGCCGTGATGAAGGAATTATAAATTCCGAAACGTTGAAAAACTACTGTTTCATTAATTGACCAATTCCGTGAACCACATTCTGTAATTCAATAATATATTTAGAAAAATTAAATAAGACATTTCTGTCTTCACAGTGAACAGTGATTGTATTGTTCTAGAATTTATGAATCTTCCTCATTTTTTGGTCTTTAAGAAAAGTACTGAATGACACGAAACGATATTTGCTGGGTTTTAGATTTTCCTTGTAGTGAAAATGTTATACATACTTTTGTAACAGTTAGAAAGCTTTTTATTTTGAGGCGATGTGATCACAGAGAATTAGATAGCTTATTTAAATATGTTTAATTAGCACTCGTATAGAAATGTGGAATAGAGAAAAAATCATCATATTTATGAAGAGAAAGAATCAAAACTACTGCTACAACATTACAGCATCGACCACCTCGTAATTCAGGTAATGATCATATAAACGTATATTTATTATATTGAAAGAAATAAACTACAGACAGTTCAATTAACAAATCTAATTTGTTTGGAGGTCATCACACAATGTTTAATTACAAACATGTTTTAAAACTTATTTCATTGGTGAGGATTTTATGGTGAAAATATATAATTGCTAATATGTATTAAAATTTATTTCCTTCATCAGAGCATTCTATCAAACCATGGAATATTATAGGCACGCAATAGTCACCACAGCATTTGATTAAGAATCTTAGAGATTCAAATGAGAGTACATTATAACCTAGAACTTACTTTGAGAAAGCATTAAAAATACTTCGAATTTTATTTTTCTTCTTTTTTCACTTCCACCCTAAAAGCGACAAGTGTGCTCTGGTAACGTCAATGTTCGTTCAGAAGTGCATGAACAACTTACATTCTTTGCACAATACAACTTCCCATATATGTTTGATTCCATACAAGGTTTCTGCTGGAGAATTATTTCTTGGAATCATGATAACGACACATACTTCCACATATTTATTAAATCAAGGTTAATCAATGTTAATGGATATCTATGATGTATTCCTAGAACGTTAAATTATGCTGTTGCTCTATTTGGGTCATGTCGTTACATAAAACCACATGACAAAGACGTGTTTGACAAGACGTGTTGCCTGTTAATATGCAGTAACTCGAACTTTTTATCTTGTTAAGAAACTCTTGCACAATAATGCTACCATATTTTATCACTAATAACTTTCTCAAAAAATTAAGTTGTTTATACAGCAGAGTCACTGAAGAAATTATCACAAATTACATATTTTGTGTTTTATCATTATTAACATATGGAAATTTGATATCTGTTTAGGAATGAATGGAGTTTGTAAACAAGTTGCAGAAATATATCTGGTAACCTGCCAAAAAATTACTACAAGTTACATTTCTACGGGTCTACATCTCAAAAACTACACAATTTTTATAACGAAATGCTGAAATTCACTTATGTACATTGTGTTAAAAGCTCATTAATTGAGCAAACAAAATACATCAACATGCTTTGAGCTTGTAATTTCATTTCATAATTCTTCATAATCGTACAGACGCCTCCCATATTTCTTTAATTTTGTTCGATAATAACATAAAATTACAGCTAAATTGTTTTTTGTTTACAATAAAATAGAACAAGTATTTCAAAAGATGGAGAACATGTTTCAATATTCTTTATTTCCTACATACGTGATATAGTGATCTAAGGAATAAGGTCATATGATCCGTTATCGCTTGTAAATCAAACACTGATACTTATTAAGATATTATTTGGGCAAGTTGTGGTGGTACAAAATTGTGTTTCTGTCATTTCCACTTACTGATATCTACATTTTAATTTATTTTCTAGTTCGTGAAAACATTTAGTTGTGCGACGATCCAAAGAGCAAACACTCACAGTCTTTTAACCGGTTCTAAACAATTAGGCAGTAAATAATCCACCAATGGTCAAGTAGCTTATGGGCCTCTGAGCCTTCCATGGTCAGGTTTGACCCCGGCTAGGAGGCGCGTAGATTTTTGATGGGCTGAAAATCCTACAGAGGCCATGCCATGCTTGTGGCATTGAAAGAAACCCTGACAGGTACAGACAAAATTAAATTCCTACGACAATTTCCTGCCAACGAGATCTCACGTTCTTCCAACCAGAGTGTTCGATTTCGGTTAAGTGAGAAGATATGGCGGAGAAAATGAGTCACGTTCAGGCGTTTAAGGGGACACCCAAGGAGCGCGTCTGGTCGCAAAAGGTCCCCCGGTCCCGCCCTGGGGGCTGGTTTCAATGGAAGCCTGGGTCAAAAACACGGGTGCGAATCTACGACCAATGCCCGCACGTACTCTCAAAGTAACTCACACTGTAAATAAATAACTAAATAAACAAAAAATACACTAATTCTATATGCAATGCATCCATGTTGGTGCAGCGCATAAATGGAATTCATTTTTCGAGAAGAAGCTTTACACATAAGGGAATTGCTAGAAGAAGGTAAGGAAGAAGGATCATTCCAAATATTGCCACATACTAGATACTCATGGTTATCAGACAGTTTAAACATGTTTAATAAATGGACATTGAAATGAATCCCTTTTTGAATGTACTGCCTGTTAAATAAGAAGACTGCTTCGCAAGAAAGCCGCAGATAATTTAATATTGATGAATATAGAAAGCCGTGGATGAAGTCATGAAAACCGAAGTAATAGGTTTATAGTGGAAATAAACAACTACAAGTTGTTCGAACGTCGTTGTGAGCAGACGTGAGAAAAGAATTGGTTTTGGCAATTAGACTTAAATGAGAAAGAATCTGAGCGTCTTTGAGGGCAAATGTTAATTGCGTTAGAATGATCTCGAGATTAATACGGTTATGATGAAGTTAAACGTAAGAAGACATTATAAAAGTATTATGGGTGAAAAAAAGAGATTAAAAGACGGTGGCAGGATTTTCGAAACTAGCTTTGCGGATTCGGTGGTATACCTGTGGACCTACCCGAGTTTGCGGGTTCAAACCCGATCGAAGCCGAGGGTTTTGGAGGGCAAAAAAAAATCCTTCGTATACCTTCCTTCAGAGAGGAAGTAAAGCCGGCTGTTCCATGTAGTAGATTTACTGCACGTAAAATATCCTCAAGCCTAAAAGAAGCCTCTGACCAAAATTGAGATCTGCCGGTTTCGACGCCCAAGATAATACCTCCTTTCTCCGCTAGATAGTGAAAGGAGCGTAGCGAAATTTGCGTGGTCAGACGGAAGAGCTGGCCTCATGGTCCGAATCTTGCTACGTAAAATAAGACATTAACTAACTAGCTATATAGTCAGGTCGAATTTAGCCGCTATCTGGAGGAGAATTTAAGAGGGGAGGGGGAAAACGGTATATGCGCCCCCCAAAAAATATTTTTTTCACTCTTTTCATGGGAAAGGGTGCATGTCCTCCTGCCTATTCAATGTTAACAGCTAGAAGTCCAAGTAGCTGACTATGTAGTTGATACACTGATCAACATATGGTGCAAGATACAATTCAATAAGCAGAGTCCGTGGAGAAGGATAGAAGAACCATTATGAAGTTAAGTGTTTACACCTAAAAACAAATAAAAATATGGTGTGATAACTGAGCAGGCCAAAACAAAAACCGTATGATACTCATTTTAATGTTGTATTTTGTTGCAAAAGGCGTCTACGACGTCATACAACTTAATTTTTTACTACGGAGCACAGTTATTATAGCGCTCGATTCACTAATCAATAAATCAATCAATCAATCAAAAAATTCAGTCGAGACACGTTTACGTTCTAGACTGGCCTCCAGACATGTGTGAGGGTGTAGTGTAATGATCCCGCTATGCGCCAGAAAAAGAAACATTATAAACATTTTAAGTAGTAATTAAAACAAGCAAGCAAGTGAAGGTGGAAGGGGTTATGCGGAAATTTGAAAATATTATTCGTATTTCGGTGAAGACGCAAGAACGAAAGTGTGGAACATTTAGAACAAAATTTAATAAACAGTGTTGGACAGTGTTGGAGTGCAAAAATTGCAGGATATAATTATTTTTTAGCAAAATTCCAAATTAGTAATTGTGTGTCGTGGGAGGAGAACGCCGCGAAATGGTGCACATTTAGGAAAACATTGGGGAGTTATGTGTAATCAGTAGAAAGGAAATAGAACTTAAAAAAGTAACAGTGCAAGGCAGGACCATCGACTGTTTTGAAACAGGTGCTTAGAAAAGTCGATGAAGCAGACAGACGATGATTAGACGTCTCAAGGTTCGGATGGAAAGGCGATGTAAACACGGTAGAATTTTCTTTTAGACAAATGGAAACGCGTAGTAGGCGTAACAATTTTTAATTGTACAGTTTTGTCGGAGGACAATAGTGCCAAGCTAATTGTAAAAGTGCAACGAATGGAATTGGACATGTCACGAAGAAAAATTGGTGCAAGCTGATGGAGCCGTGATACCGGACAGCAGCATCTGACGTCGAAAGGGAAGTGACAAAAACTTTTGACATTCTTAATGTTGTAGCAAGGTCAAGATTACTATATTTTTAAGGCAAAATTATAAGATTGTTTTTTTAAGTAATATTCCAAATAGCTTCAATGAATTGACTATTATCAGTTTGCAACAATTAATAGTTATTCGAAAGGATCCAACCAATGAGTAATTAATTGCAGTAAATTTTGAAAAGTGCACTGAGTAATCATTATAGAAAAATAACTTAAAGATATAATTAGTATAAGTTTTACCAGTGTTGTTTAATTTTCAGTAGTATTATATTTTATTTGTGTTATTCTCTGCCTAAGGTAGTCATTTGGAAATTTCCATTACGAAGAAATAAATTCAGTTGTTATTAATCAGCTTTGAAAACATAATTAAATTTTGTGTTTAATTAATGATATCAGGTTCCCAACAAATTACGAGAATTAGTTTTCCTACAACAATAATAGTATTATTCACGGTTCCTGTACAGGCCAATTCTGCGCACCCACGGATAAGAAATTTGTTGATGTGGTCACCTATTACTTATTAAGACGAGCTAGTAAAGAGCAGGGTAATGGCGTCCAATGTTGGGGCGAAGTTAATGGATGGATATATTGTTTTGATGTTTTGGGGAAGAGAATAATAGGACCATGACAGTAGTGCTTGTAAGTATGTGTGCGTGTGTAAAAGGAGGGGACAAGAATGGGGATGCAAATATCGTGGACCATTTGTTAAGGAATTAGCCCCAGCATTCTTTTGGTATCGATCGGAGGTAAACTACCGATCAGAGCAGCCGTCCGCTAGAATTCTCTTACATACAGCGGTTGAATTCGACCAAGCGGCATAGCTATTGTCGAAAAGGCTTCAACGTCGAGACCCGAACCCTAGAACCTCTCGGTCAGGGGCGCTACAATTTTGACAGCGGCTGCTCTGAACCTCCTCAGCCAGGTGAAGGAAAGAGCTATATTAAGTTACATTCCTTAGATCGTAGTATAGAAAATAAAATTCTTAAAGGCTTTCCATTTCATTATGGGGTGCTTGGTTCTTCTGCGTATCCCTACTCCGTTGCGCGGGTGCTCCCGGGTGGCAAGAATTCAACTTAATCTCGATTCCCATCAAAAATTATATTGATTATTTTATATTCTGTGCGATTTTATCACGGAGAAATGTTTCTGTTTGTTAACACTTATTTAACAATATTAGGATGTTAATTAATTTAAAATATAACGAAAATACTGCACAATTAACGGCGTGGGAATATGATTGGAGTATTTTACAATTTCCTATTTTCACATTATTTTAAAACTATTTCCGATACACGGAATGTTCACATAGCTACACTGGTTTATTATTATTATTATTATTATTATTATTATTATTATTATTATTATTATTATTATTATTATTATCTTACCATTGGGTGGCTCATGGATAGCTAGCTTTCCGTGGTGCGATTCCGGATTCGATTCCCGGACTGGGCAAACATAGAACTGTAGTTTTCCTTTACAATCGTCTTAGTTTCTACAAGTATGTAACGAAAGAAAGACTCAAGCAGGTCAAATATTCTAGATACGGTAAAGGGAATTCGCATGCTCATCACATGTCTCCCTACCCTCCATGTATGAATAATAAATAGAAAGAAGGCCTATGCCCGGAAACACCGCTAGCTGGCAAACGTCGAATATAACATTCCCTAAATTGCTAAATACATTTATAAATGTATAATTTATTTTTTTTTGGTCGCGAATTGGGAATCCTAGGACCACACAAACCCTCCACGAGTACCCACCGAGACCCAGTCATATAATCTCCCGGGGACAAGTTCACGGGACCTTTTTTTTGGGGGGGGGGGGAATCAGCACTTTTATGCCGAATCCATTTTTACACAAGGTTGTTGGACCTGGAGTGATGAAGTGTGAGATGATGATGATGATGAAGGGTGAAGAGACAATCACAAACATACAGGCACAAAACACACACAATCATACCCGAGGCGGGACTCGAACCCGCGATCCTTCCATCCGACATCACCACGGCAGTACTGTCTTAGCGATCTTGGCTATTCGGATCAGATATAAATATATTACTATTATTATTATTATTATTATTTTATTATTTTATTTTTATTATATTATTATTTTAATAACATAACATGTGATTCACTGTTAAAATAGAGGAATAACAGAGTTTGGTTGAGTGGCTAAGTACGTGAGGTCTTTCTCCCCACCTGCCCTGCCCGCCTGCGACGCTTCTGGCAGCCGCCCACATTCCTCGTCACGCTTCCTTTCGCACTTGCTTCACTCGCAGGCGCAGCGCGGCCGCTCTCCGCGCACCTCGCGGAATTTCTTACCAACATTTCGCAATGACTTCACAACAGGTCATTTGGACAGGGAAGCAGTATTAGAAAATTACTCGTTTGTTTAATCCTTTTGGTGTGATTTTCATATTCTTCAGGATTGTATTAGAGAATAGTGAGATATGTTTTAGTAATTATCTGATATTTCAGGATAATGATATATTATGTGAAATTAAAAAAATTAAATAAACCGATTTTTACAAAAAACGCAATAATCATGATATTCGAGCCCAATCAACCTGAGCAGCTCTTCTGCAAAGATAATCTCATTTTTAACCAAATTATTTTGATGACCATAATGGGTTTTGTTTCTGTGTTTCTGTTCGTTCGTGTTCTTTTCTTTCAGGTAGTTCACTCTTCTTTCATTGTGTATTAATGCATTGATGGCCTGTTATTTATTGAATAAATAATTTCATAAACTTATAAAATATGTGGTGGCTTTCCAAATATTCGAAGAGGTATTAACCATCTTTCATCTAGATCTGGAATACGCAGACGGAATGCATAAGTAGAATCGATGGGACTGAGTATCGCTCTTTTGAAACCAACTTTCTCTCTTTAACATTGATGATTTGATGATTCTAAGATAAAATAATCGATACGATTTCATAGTGGCTTTCCATGGCCAACTTTAGCTTAGTTTAGAGCGCTTAGCTTAGTTTAGGAAAGCAATTTTGTGAGCTGATTTAATCAGGGTCTGAAGGGGAAACTTAGATCAAATGGCACTTTCAACTGAAAGGAAGTTAGTTCAATTCAAATATAATATTAATGAACTTACACAATTGTGTAAATCACAAGTATTATTGTACAAAGGAAGGGTATAAAAGAACACAATGATTTTTGTTTACTATATTCAAGTAAAAGGAATACTTAGATGAATAAGCTTTATTATGTACGGATACAGAAGGACAGAAAACTAAAGTTGTTACTAATTCCAATCTTGAGTATATGCAAACATTCCTAAAAGTGAGCGAAGTTAACCCTCATTTTCAGCTCTTGCCCTGAATAAATTCCATAGTTCAAATTCTTTACGCTGGCCTTCACAGAATTGTGTATATTCACGATTGATGCAAAGGTGAAAGGTAAATGCATCCAATTTACTGTCCGTAGAGTTTTCGGACAATAAATCTCTCTTCCATTACTTTCTTTGAACGCAATCTAAACTAGTCTAATTCAAGATTATGACTATTATATAAGTTTATAATAAGCTAGAAATATGCTAAAAAATTAAAAAGGAAAATCGAAATGAATACATAACCGAAAGTGATCAACAACAAAATTGTTGCTAATCAAATGCGAAAAATCAACATAGTGTGCCAACGCAAATGAAGGCATGTTAGGTTGTTTTGCACCATTGGTTAATATAAGACATTTTTATTCCGCAGGATATGCTTGACCAGTTACGATAGATTACGCTGAATAATATTTGACACTTGTGCGCACACTTATGCGTGGGCTGCGGGAAAGACACGTCCGGCGAAATGTAGATTGCAAAACATGCTAACTCGACATGTTTACAATACTTCGCTGTCTCTTTTATTTTGTATGTGTTGTAAGGAGTTAGTTTATTCTTCCAGCAATTTATTCTTCTGACACGTTTCACGTAGTGATCGCAGAACTAGGTCTCCACGGCCATGGACGCATTTTGTTTCCTATCATTGCTAAAGCGTGTGGTCAGTTAAAAATACAGAAAATATAAAACAGCAACTTTCGTTTAAAAATGAGGAAATGAAGACAGTCTCTAAGATTGCATTCAGAGGATCAATACTAACAATATTGCGGTTCTCTTAGTGTAATCAACCACCGGCGTAATCATTGGATAATATCGTTCCAATTTTTCCCGTTGTAGTTACAAGTCGTTTCCAAAATGACATAACACTGATTTTGTGCTATAATGGAACTAAGGTAACTGGGTTAATTTTTAAAAAAATTAATATTTTTCATTCTTCAGGGTAGTCCCCCCACACACAATGGGTGCAACTAATAATAATATTGTTCTATCAGTTCCATTAATGTGCGTCAAATGTTAGCGACAAACAAATAAAATGATTGCTTTTATAACTTCAAATACACAGAGTGCGTCATTTAAGATGAACAAAAAACGCTCCATTGTTTGCTCCTCAATTAGATGAACAAATGTTTCTTTCCTTTTTGGAGTAAAATTCTTCGTTTTTGCACAGCAGTTTTTTAACGCCTTTTCCTCTTCTGTAATGCTATCTGGTTGTGCGTTTAGAATATTTTCTAAGCATTGCCGACGAAAATATCTGCTTTTTTAAATAAAAACGACAAAAAACGATAATTTATGAATCGACAGAATTGGGGTCCTAATTACGACAGCCATGTATCACACTAGAATCTTAAACCGCGAGCCGGTCGTCAGAATTGCAGGAAACTCACCGTTTTCAAGTAAAGCACATTGTCTCTCGAGTCTACTATAGCTCTTCCAGCCTTGGTTGGTTGTTAGTCATTCCGGGCCAGTCAACAGCTTAGGTCATCAAAATATTTGAATGACCTAAAAATCAGCGAAATATGCATGCATTTATGACCTAAAAACTATATAAATATGACCTTAAAAATAAAATTTGACGTTGTACAATTTATTTCAAAAAAATTCCTGTTAATTTTTTAGGTATAACAAATACAAAATTCAGTCAAGAACAGATTGTGAGCACGGTACGGGTTGATGTCTTTGGAACTAACTAGCATTACAAAATGCTTGTTTCTGTAAAACAAATCAAGTACAGAACAATAAAATCCATCATACAAACTGTCTTGCTTTATTACTGCATACGTCTTGTTTAATGTTTTCTAATTTCCTCTCAGCCTTCACTTTCTAGAGAGTTGCATTGAATCACAAGATGTATTTTCAGGTTTTCTATCTTAAAAGACCTACGGTTGTCGCTGAGAATAGTTTTGTATCTGGGCAAGCTCCTCTCCACATCACATGACGTCTCGTGAGCGTATTTAAAGGCGGCGATGTCACTACAGGGCAGCTTTGGTTCATTGTCTTCATATGTTGCATTTCCAGAAATTATATCTTTAATTTTGCATATTGTAGAATATCCAGGATTTCGCTGAAGAACACTCATCAATTTGTTGTAAACTTTTTCAGCCACATGACCAAAAGCTCGACCCAAATCATTTCGTTCAAATTAACTTACGTTTCAAATAATCCTTTGTGATATAATTTTTGAGTTTATTTGTGACAATATCACCTGATACATTGTCATGCGAGACATTTTCAAGCCTTTTATTCTTGTGTCCTTAAAAGTATGACACATGTATGCATGTTGGGCAAAATTTGGCCAAAATATGGCCTTTTTCTAAAAACTGTCTTTAAAATATGACAGATATTTGCATTTATTCTTATTATCTTATATTATTTATATTACCTAGCTGACAAGCTAGTGTCGAAAATCCCGCAATCGTCGGGACCCCAACCTAGGACCTCCCGATCAGAGGGATTGCAGTGTCGAGCCTTAGAAATGCGAACAAATTTTCAGTTACACAGGGGCTGCGGCAAAAATGGAAAAATTACAAAAAGAACCCTTTCTGTGAAAATCTATGCTTCTGAGGCCAAAACTGTCAAAGAATCATTAATTACCAAATATTTTAAAAAACATGCATGTGATTCCCCACATTCCATACCGACATAGTTTATGACGAATCAAATTACGTCAAAAGAAATGATCTATCATTTGCATTCTTTTGTTGCAATTTTGCCTTATTACTTTGTTCAGCGCTTAATCACTGATTGAGCTTTTCAAAACATTAATATTTTTTTATCACTGCTATTGGGTTCCCTTTTGGCATTCTGAGAATAATACATTCCGATTCTGAACAATTCAGATATTTTATTGCAAATTGTTTGTGCAGGATTATATCTTTTACCTACGCATCCTCAGTGTTTGTATTCATTAAGATCATTCATTTTGATGATAATTTTCACAAACACAATGTATTTGATTTTTTGAATATTTTTAGGTCGCCTTTCAACATCGTGGTCATACAGTGACTGTGGGGGTCATATAGAACTGAACGAAGAACACGGAAGGACAACACAAATGCACATAAACATTATGCCTGAGGCGGGACTCGAAGCCGCGACCCTTTGAGCCGAGGCTGCTACGGTCCTTCACCCTTAACGACCTCGGCTATCCAGGCCGGTGTATTAAAATATGTATTTATTTCCGTTATATAAAGTAAAACTTTACGAAAATGATATTGGTTTCGTAATAAGAATAGAACCCTAACTTAGGTTACGGGAATCCCAAATTTTAAACCTAGAACATAGGTAGCATGATGGAAATATTTTGTACAAATTAAGTATCTTACTACTATCAACATCAGTCTGTCACATTTTGTTGGATAAATTGATACATTTACACGAAAACTATTATATATTAAAATTTTCTCAAAGTGAATAAAACGTTGTACGGTATTTGTTTCGTAACACCGTATAACACAATTGAATAAAATATTCTCCTTTTTTGTAATTATGCCTTACGATACTTCGTTAATCATTATTATGATCATCATTATTATTATTATTATTATGCTCGAGAATACACCATCTTGGACCACCCAGGACATGCACTTGTGCGGGCTCAGTATCATTTTATCACGTTGCATGTCTTGCATGTAATTAATCAGAAGGATCAGCATTAGGCTGAATCCGATTTTTATATTCCATTGTTGTTAATCCTGGAGGATGGAAGATGGAATGATGATGATGATAATGGAGGATGTATGAACGGCACACACAATTAGACATTCACAAACACCCGTGCCTGACGCGGGACTCGAACACGCAATCCTTCCGTCTGAGATCGCCACGACACTACTGCCTAATAATAATAGTAATAATAATAATAATAATAATAATAATAATAATAATGATAATAATAATAATAATAATAATGATAATAAATATAATAAGTATAATTATAATTATTATTATTATTATTATCATTATCATTATCATTACTATTACTATTATTATTCCGTGTGATTCGAAATTACACAGATTCAAGAACATTTTACCAAACTCAAGTAAATGTAAGATTCATCCCACGTCCCGTTTCTGGTGACCTCTTGGGACGAACACGTGTGAAATCCGTGCGTGCGTGCGTCTTAGGACGCGCGTGCGTGCGACGGCCCCACGCGCGAAAGAGGAAGCGGAAGGCGCGTTGCTCCGCCGCGGGCTGGTCCTTCCAAGGCCCCCCTGCTGCCCCCTCCTAGCCGAAACGCGCCGCGATTTTCGCGCGACGGAGATTCCCAACTTGACCTTCCCCCGGCGAGCCCCGCCCATCACATTTCATTCCCTGATGGAGTCGCGCGGAAAGGCGAAATGAGCGGCGGAGTTGTTTGGAATGAGAAATTAACTTTTATCGCAGATACGTCCGGAGAGAGTTAAAAATTGCGAAGACTGAAAACACGGTGTAGTCTTATTTCTTCTTCTTCTTCTTCTTCTGCTGAAGCCTATTCTTCTTCTTCTTCTTCTTCTTCTTCTTCTTCTTCTTCTTCTGCTGAAGCCTATTCTTCTTCTTCTTCTTCTTCTTCTTCTTCTGCTGAAGCCTATTCTTCTTCTTCTTCTTCTTCTTCTTCTGCTGCTGCTGATGCCTATTCTTCTTCTTCTTCTTCTTCTTCTTCTGCTGCTGCTGATGCCTATTCTTCTTCTTCTTCTTCTTCTTCTTCTTCTGCTGCTGCTGATGCCTATTCTTCTTCTTCTTCTTCTTCTTCTTCTTCTTCTGCTGCTGCTGATGCCTATTCTTCTTCTTCTTCTTCTTCTTCTTCTGCTGCTGCTGATGATGCCTATTCTTCTTCTTCTTCTTCTGCTGCTGCTACTGATGCCGATTCTTGTTCTACTTCTTCTTCTTCTTCTTCTTCTTCTTCTGCTGCTGCTGCTGATGCCTATTCTTCTTCTTCTTCTTCTTCTGCTGCTGCCTATTCTTCTTCTACTTCTTCTTCTTCTTCTTCTTCTTCTTCTGATGCCTATTCTTCTTCTACTTCTTCTTCTTCTTCTTCTTCTTCTTCTGATGCCTATTCTTCTTCTCTTCTTCTTCTTCTTCTTCTTCTGATGCCTATTCTTCTTCTACTTCTTCTTCTTCTTCTTCTTCTGATGCCTATTCTTCTTCTACTTCTTCTTCTTCTTCTTCTTCTGATGCCTATTCTTCTTCTACTTCTTCTTCTTCTTCTTCTTCTACTTCTTCTTCTTCTTCTTCTTCTTCTTCTTCTACTTCTTCTTCTTCTTCTTCTGATGCCTATTCTTCTACTTCTTCTTCTTCTTCTTCTGATGCCTATTCTTCTTCTACTTCTTCTTCTTCTTCTTCTGATGCCTATTCTTCTTCTACTTCTTCTTCTTCTTCTTCTGATGCCTATTCTTCTTCATCTTCTTCTGATGCTTCTATTTTTCTTCATATTCTTCGGCCTCTTCATATTCTTCGGCCTCTTCATATTCTTCGGCCTCTTCATATTCTTCGGCCTCTTCATATTCTTCGGCCTCTTCATATTCTTCGGCCTCTTCATATTCTTCGGCCTCTTCATATTCTTCGGCCTCTTCATATTCTTCGGCCTCTTCATCTTCTTCGGCCTCTTCATATTCTTCGGCCTCTTCATATTCTTCGGCCTCTTCATATTCTTCGGCCTCTTCATATTCTTCGGCCTCTTCATATTCTTCGGCCTCTTCATATTCTTCGGCCTCTTCATATTCTTCGGCCTCTTCATATTCTATAAGACCTTTGCTTTTATTTTTGTTTTTTGCACTAGTATTTTGTACTCAGGAAACCTGGAAAGAACAGTAACTATTTAGAATGCATTTTGGTTGAAAATGGCGTGTTTAGTTAATTATTTCGCTAATTTCTGGAAAACAAAATCTCTGATGAAAAAATGCAATGCATACACCATTGTAATCGCTAATACATTTCGAGTAAGGAAGCTAGTTTTCAATAGAATCGGGCTCATGTCAGAATTTGCAAAATTCAACAGGTGGGGGGTGGTCGAACTTTTACATTTTTAACAATAAAACAGAATTCGTTTTAAATGTACATATCTCCAAAACTATGGCCAATATTTCAATTCAGGGGCCAAAACCCTGTTTCAAAATTTTATAACCTTTCAGAAAACGCCCCTATTCGGACGATTAATGAGCCATCTAGAGGCTTTTTCTCAAATTACTGATTTTTCAAAATTTCAAAAATACGGTCATTTTTTACTGGCTGTATCTCCTAAGCTATTTGCTCTAGAAAGCAGAGATTTGTTCTGCTGATTATTAGTACTCTACTCTTCGTTTTGTATTTTGGACTGACATTTTGTACACAGGCAACCTGGAAAGATCGGCGACTGTTTAGATTGCATTTTGGTTGAAAATGGCGTGTTTTAGGAAAGTCTTCGCGAATTTCTGGAAAATGAAATCTCTAATGGAGAATGCTCTTCACCATTGTAATCGACATTAATCTTCTTCTCCTTCATACTCTTTTTCTGTTTCTTAATCTATTTCTCCTTCTTAATCTTCTTGTTCTGCAGGGCGAGGGGAGTAAGGTAAGATGAGGGAGGGAAGATTGGGTGCGGCACGTTACCTTTTGTGTCAATTCTGTTACATCCGCCTGAAAATAATCAGAAGAAACCAAGGAAAAGGTAAATAAAAACGTTAACCACAATATTTTGATTGATTAATTGTTCATAATTCCAAGCGCGTCAACTAGCGGGGCCATAACACCCGTAAGTGCACTTCATGTTTTTTAATTGATAGGTGGCAGTGATCTTTCTCAGCTGGATAGCGTGATCCGACGCCGACCTACCGTCGACTAGTGGGGTTTTCTACAATCAGATACTCGTATCTGCCACGAGTGGGGCACCGCCCCTGTCGGGAAAAGCTCTATCCCCCCGACTGTTCTCACGACAGGTGTGGTAGTGTAGTGCATGTTAGTGTAAGTGTGTGTGTATGTATGTATGAGGTGAGAAAAGGACAATGAAGAGGAAGAACTGATCGTGCGCGGTCCGTGGCCCGCGTGTTAGGGTTCTACTCCGGCATTCGTCAGGTGTCGATCGCAGAGACCACGGTAAACTACCGATCAGAGCAGCCGGCCTCTAGAGTTTTCTTCCGGACAGTGAATGAATTCTACCTAGCTGACAAAGTACTAGCGAAAATTCTCACGCCGTCGGGACTCGAACCTAGGACTACCCGGTCAGAAGCCCTGCAGTGACATCGTTACTGAGTCACTTCTCCCGATCACACAGTGTTTCGAACGAGATAGAGACAACTGAATTCTATTAAACATATGTTGCTCACATACTTTTCCTTCAAATGGATGTGGAGGGGATATCAGGATAGGATTTTTAGTTGAAATAGTTCTCACGGGAATGCTTGTTATTCCTCATTTTTTGTTATTGTATCTGCTTGTTGATTATTTAAAGATTATTACCTCTAGAGCATTAATACAATTCGTTGTTGTTCTGTGTAGTGTACACGACATAGAACAGAACGTACTAAATCGGTCCTTCCACGAAAATAAGAAAAAAATCTATTAGCGTTAAGAAAATAGATAGCATCTATGAATCGAAGATATGCATGGTAGTGTACATTTTAGTTTTTATCTCTACGCTATTGGTATGCCGAGGATTAAGAAACATATCTACATTGCACAATTTGTTGTAATATAAAATTTGATGTTCTTTTATCAGTGGAGTTTCTCTCGTCGCCATTGTTTGGTGCTGACTTATTCTAGTGAATGCTTGATGAAAATAGACAACGTTCAATTCTATACTTTGAAAAGGAACTGAAACTTGTACAATATTAAGTCCATGAGGTGTAAAGAAAATGTGATGTAGCATATCTTCCAGAAGATCATGGTCGGGCACATTGTTGCGGGTGAGAAAGGTTAATATCGGTGACGAATGCGTTTCTGCTTGCAACATTACAGGCCTGGCGTTAATTAAAAACGTAATGGATGCGCAATAAAGAGGTGGCAGGGCACGCATCACCCGTCACTCGCGTTAATGGATGGTAATTCTCTGATATTTTTTACATCTACGTCTTCGTTTCACCCGTCCCGAATCAACGCTATGCGGCCTCACAGAGGCGGTCTTAACTCGCTGGATGCCATCTTTGTCCTTTCACTTCAACAAAGGAAAATCTTGGAAAAAAATTAATTGCGAAGTTACGCACACTAGTTTTATTTATGGAATCGACGGAGAATCATTCTGGAAGGATGGGAGACTTTTTGAATTCTTTCTGCGACGGTCGTTAAAAGCAATTACTGTAAATGGTTCATGACGAGAGGTATTCGCTTTAAGGCTGTTGAAAAACGGCTATTTTTTGAGGAGACATTGCTTGATTGCATGAAGACACATACGAAAAAAAAGATAGTTATAAAAATAACTGTCAAAATAATAGCTCACAGATAAAAAAAAGTTTCATGTAAGCAAGTTTGAAATATTTTTTTGTACTGTAACACATTAGTACAGTAATACGAAAACATCAATAATACATAGAGAGAAAGTCAAGGTAATGTTCTCGAATTAGTATTAAGACGACACCTGAGACACGTCTTTGAAAGGTCTTCATATGCAAAATAGTGAAGACCTGCACTGCTTAAGAACTGTGAGAAGTTGATCTGAGAGAAGTGAACCTGCAGGGAGCGAAGGTAGTCTGGTTTCCTTATTTGACCCGCACTCTCAATGAAATCCCACCTGCGTATATACATACACAGATTCTCCCTCCCTTTTTCTTGGACTCAAAATGACACAAACACACAACGCATCTTTTTGCCTATTGAAAAACATGTCACAGAATTATGACGTAGTCATAATTCTAGTCAACGAAGTCACCTAGTATTCTTCTTCTCCACCATGACAGCAACGAATTAACATCACAGCTTAGCGTGCTCTTGCTCACGTATTCTCAAGATCATTTCTCGAATTTTCTTGCAGTGGCCATTGCATTGTTCTTGAATGCGCGAACCCTGTTCTGTTCTTGTTGCGAATCCCCCCACATCGCCGCATTGTGGTGTCTCCCGTTTCGCGAGCAACCTGCAGCCAAGTAAATCTTTCATTTATTCAGGAGCGCAGTAAATCATACGCGGCAATAAGAGAGAGATGCGAGACGTGCGCGAATTTCTAGAGGCAAATTACAGCGACTGCGGACGCACGTGGGCCGCGACGGCGACTGCGCGACTGGCGAGCGTAATGAGCCAGGAGCCACAAAGACGCCGCGTGGTCGAGCTGCAACCACTTCTCCCTGCGAGTCAGGGTATTCGTCTGACGAGAAGGATGTGAAATGTAAGGGATGCGAGAAATAACATAGAAAACAACGTCGATCGGAAAATGAATAAGAGGGCATTAAAGAAGAATAGTGGGCAAATCGGGAGAGTGAACTAGAGAGACTTTTTGTGGAAATAAAGTTATAAATGTATAAAATTAAACTTAACCAGGGAATAATTGGAAGAAATAACGAAAAAGAATTAGAAATAAAGAGAGGAGAAGGACAATATAAGGAAGTAGGAAGATGAGAGAAGGAGCAAAAGGTGGGCATGAAAGAAAAATACAAAAACATCAAGAGTTACTGAGATTAATATGAGAGGCGGAAAAAAATCTTAGTAGAAGAGAGTCAGGGACAAAGCGACGAAGTGGACGAATCAAATGACACAACAAAGGTGCTTCTGGGGATGGCCGCTACTTAGAACATATGGTGCGAGTCAGAAAAGGGCCGAATGCAGAGGAGAATAGAAAAGTAAAAAGGCAAGAATCATGAATTTGGAAGTGAAGGAGGCAGAGACTAGAAGATAGCTTTAATAAGTTCGAAAAAACTGAACGTCATGGAAGAGAGGGATATAGGAAACAAAACGAATGTAACTGAGAAAAAATAAGGACAGGCAGAGAACAAATAGACAATGAAGATAGAGACCGAGAGAGCGCGATCGAGAGTGAGACAGCGAGAGAGGGAGGGAGAGAGCAAGCGAGAGAGAGATAGTAAGAGAATGAGAGAGGATGAGCGAGTGAGAGTGCGAAAGCGAGAGCGAGCGAGAGTGATAGCGAGAGCAAGTGAGAGTGAGAACGCGAGAGCGAGAGACAGCGAGAGACAGCGAGAGAGAGCGAGAGGGAGAGCGAGCAAGTGCGAGAGAAAGAGAACGCGAGAGAAACAGAGAGCGAGAGAAAGAGCGAAAGCGAGAGACAGCGAGAGCGAGGCAGCGAGGGAGAGAGAGCGACAGACCGAGAGAGAGAGTGACAGAACGAGAGCAAGAAACCGAGTCAGAACGAGAG